>SJYA01003130.1:2028231-2238521 GCA_006410615.1 Neotragus moschatus | reverse complement strand
AGCAGAGATCATTCTGTCATTTTTGAGGTTGCATCACAGTACTGCATTATGGACTCTCTTGTTGACTATGGATGGCTACTCCATGTATTCTAAGGAATTCTTGTCCACAGTAGTAGATATAATGGTTACCTAAGTTAAATTCACCCATTCCAGTCCATTTTAGTTCACTGATTCCTAAAATGTTGATGCTCACTCTTGCCATCTTCTGTTTGACCACTTCCAATTTGCTTGATTCATGGACCTAAATTCCAGGTTCCTATGCAATATTGCTCTTTACAGCACTGGACTTTGCTTCTATTGCCAGTCACATCCACAACTGGGTGATGTTTTTGCTTTGGCTCTGTCTCTGCACNCTGATTCCTAAAATGTTGATGCTCACTCTTGCCATCTTCTGTTTGACCACTTCCAATTTGCTTGATTCATGGACCTAAATTCCAGGTTCCTATGCAATATTGCTCTTTACAGCACTGGACTTTGCTTCTATTGCCAGTCACATCCACAACTGGGTGATGTTTTTGCTTTGGCTCTGTCTCTGCACTCTTTCTGGAGTTATTTCTCTATTGATCTCCAGTAGCATATTGGTTACCTACTGACCTGGAGAGTTCATCTTTCATTGTCTTATCTTTTTGCATTTTCATACTGTCCATGGGGTTCTCAAGGCAGGAATGGTGAAGTGGTTTGTCATTCCATTCTCCAGTGGACCTCAGTTTGTCAGAACTCTCCTCCAGGATGCATCCGTCTTATTAGGTCCTACATGCCATGGCTAATAGTTTCATTTAGTTAGACAAGGCTGTGGTCCATGTGATCAGATTGGTTGGTTTTCTGTGATTGTGGTTTTCATCCCATCTGCCCTCTGATGGAGAAGGATAAGAGTCTTATGGAAACTTCTTGAAGGGAGAGACTGACTGAGGAGGAAACTGGGTCTTGTTCTGCTGGGCAGGGCCATGCACAGTAAATATTTAATCTAATTTTCTGTTGATGGGTGGAGCTGTGTTCCCTCCTGCTATTTCAGTTCAGTTCAGTTCAGTCGCTCAGTCATGTCCGACTCTTTGTGACCCTATGAATTGCAGCACGCCAGGCCTCCCTATCCATCACCAACTCTCGAAGTTCACTCAGACTCACGTCCATTGAGTCAGTGATGCCATCCAGCCATCTCGTCCTCTGTCTTCCCCTTCTCCTCCTGCCCCCAATCCCTCCCAGCATCAAAGTCTTTTCCAATGAGTCAACTCTTCGCATGAGCTGGCCAAAGTACTGGAGATTCGGCTTTAGCATCATTCCTTCCAAAGAAATACCAGGGTTGATCTCCTTCAGAATGGATTGGTTGGATCTCCTTGCAGTCCAAGGGACTCTCAAGAGTCTTCTCTAACACCACAGTTCAAAGCCATCAATTCTTCAGCACTTAGCCTTCTTCACAGTCCAACTCTCATATCCATACATGACCACAGGAAAAACCGTAGCCTTGACTAGACAGATCTTAGTCGGCAAAGTAATGTCTCTGCTTTTTAATATGCTATCTAGGTTGATCATAACTTTTCTTCCAAGGAGTAAGAGTCTTTTAATTTCATGGCTGCAATCACCATCTGCAGTGATTTTGGTGCCCGAAAAAATAAAGTCTGACACTGTTTCCACTGTCTCCCCATCTATTTCCCAAGAAGTGATGGAACCAGATGCCATGATCTTCCTTTTCTGAATGTTGAGCTTTAAGCCAACTTTTTCACTGGCCTCTTTTACTTTCATCAAGAGGCTTTTTAGTTCCTCTTCACTTTCTCCCATAAGGGTGGTATCATCTGCATATCTGNCAAAATAAAGTTTTACACTGTTTCTACTTGTTTCCCCATCTATTTCCCATGAAGTGATGGGACCAGATGCCATGATCTTCGTTTTCTGAATGTTGAGCTTTAAGCCAACTTTTTCACTCTCCTGTTTCACTTTCATCAGGAGGCTTTTTAGTTCCTCTTCACTTTCTGCCATAAGGGTGGTGTCATATGCATATCTGAAGTTATTGATATTTCTCCCAGCAATCTTGATTCCAGCTTGTGTTTCTTCCAGTCCAGTGTTTCTCATGATGTACTCTGCACAGAAGTTAAATAAGCAGGGTGACAATATACAGCCTTGATGTACTCCTTTTCCTATTTGGAACCAGTCTGTTGTTCCATGTCCAGTTCTAATTGTTGCTTCCTGACCTGCATACAGATTTCTCAAGAGGCAGGTCAGGTGGTCTGGTATTCCCATCTGTTTCAGCCAGAATTTTGCACAGTTTATTGTGAATATAGGTCATTACAGAGTTTTAAATAGAGTTTCTCTACAGTAGATCCTTATTAGACAGAATTCTTGCCTTGACTGATGTTAAGGTTAAATATTTCTCCTAGATTTTTTTCAGCAGATAATTGATTGCACTGAAGAGTACCGACACCTGCCACTGCTGAAACTCTGGCTCGGGCCCGTACCTCTCGTGGCCCTTTATAACGCAGAAAATGTGGAAGTGAGTATGTGGCAAATATGGTCCATATTCCACTGTCTGTCTGATGGTGTGGGAATCTCATTAGATGTGCTCATTCTCCACATTCACCTGCCTCTCCCCGTTTCCCTTAGTAAATTCTCTTTTCAGTTCCTAGTTGGTGGCAGAAACCAGGAATCATCTTGGGTGTTTTCTTTCAATTCCATTTAGTCCTCAAGACTGAATGATAGTTATATGTTCAAAACTCCTAACTGAATTTCTTTGAGGCACAGAAATAAAAATGAATCACAGAGAAATAACAATTATGAAATCTTGTTTTAAAAAGTAGTTGTGTTCTAGCAAGATGTTCTTGTAATTGATATTGTTTTGATGTCTATATCTCTCATTTTTTTTTCTCTTTCTGAGGTAATTTTAAACAGTTCAAAGCACATTGAAAAATCCTATATGTACAAGTTCTTAGAACCGTGGCTTGGACTAGGACTTCTTACAAGGTATGTCAGTGGAAATTTGTAAAGCTGTCTTATAGGAACAGTTTCTTCTCTGGGTAACTTGTTATTTCAGGAACTGACTCAAAGTATTCTTCCAATAACAAGACTGAGCTCTCGAGAATTATGGGAGCAGGTGGAAGGAAAAGTCTAGTTAACAATGGGCCTTTGATTGACAGGAGTCCTGGGCATATCGTAATGCTGTATTCAATAGTGATAATCATTAGTGTTCCAAGAACAACGAGGAGGTACTGATATATGAAAGGAGTAAAGCAAAGGATAGTTTGGAGGAGAGAAATCTTGAAAATATAATGAAAAAGCAGTCACATCCCCCCCAGAGAAGTATATCAAACATAGGGACCTCAAATTCTTGAGTTGATTCAGAAACAGGACTCCAGAAAGATAGGACTGTTGTGGGGACTTTAGATAATTCAAAGATAATAGAAATTAAAATAAACCATGGAGCAGTGGATCATCTGAGGACTATGGTATTGATAGAAGGGAGAAAAATTGTAATCTTTAGAACCTCAGAACTTAGAAATTTAGGAAAAATTTTGTTTCCATTTTTAATAAATGCCCTTGTAAATATTACTAATATAGAACAATATCCAAAATATTCACATTCTGTAGCTATACGTGAGTCTTCGTCATTCTGATCAAAGCAATCAAGAATCTATAGAATAAGCTATTTCAGGAGAACTTGGTGACTTGACTCTATTTATATTTTATCTGTTTCAGATGTTGCTTCTTTTTCCTTTGTAACCATGTATTGTATTTCTAGTACTGGAGACAAATGGCGCTCTAGGAGAAAAATGTTAACACCCACTTTCCATTTTACAATTCTGGAGGATTTCTTAGATGTCATGAATGAACAAGCAAATATATTGGTTACTAAGCTTGAAAAGCATGTTAACCAAGAAGCGTTTAACTGCTTTTTTTACGTCACTCTTTGTACCTTAGATATAATCTGTGGTAAGTCTCACTGATTTATTTTTAAAGTTAGGCTGTAAAGAATATGGCCCAAATAGGAAATAACAGTTCATGGTGTATGTGGAGGGAGGCCATTTAGAAGGGATTTGGGGTTCATCTGGATAGTCCTAGTACTAAATTAGCCTCCTGAGAAGCAGTGGCCATGCATAGGACTTCAAACCCAGCAGTTATGGATCCAACATGACCAGAAGGTCAGAGGGAAGGAAGGGCAGGAGCTGGGAGGAAGAGAAGCAGAAGATTTGAGAGAAAAGGGAAGAGAAGAATTCTGCAATATATCAGAACATGACATAATATCTTTTTTTTAAATGTCTGACACTGGAAAATGTACCCAAGATGTGTGCGTGAATTGAATGGTTACTTCTCACTCTATTTTACAGAAACAGCTATGGGAAAGAACATTGGTGCTCAAAGCAATGATGATTCCGAGTATGTTCGAGCCGTTTATAGGTGAATGAAATCCTTTCAATTATTTCTAAAACTGTTATTGATTAGGGCTTTAAAAATTATTGCTAATCACTTCTGTCTACATTGTATCTTTTTCATCATTTCAAAATGAAACATTATACTAAAAATCAACCTAATCATTAAAGCATGTATTTCAATAGTAAAGGAAGAGTTGTGCAAATTATAGCACATTCAAATTACACAGTAATTTTAAGTGACTATTTTATAATACACTGAGAAATTATATTATGATGCTAAGTTGTAAGAGAAAGATATACGTTTTCACGGAAAAAATGAGAAGATACTACATCAAAATGTTACCTGTATTGTTGTTGTGTGTGTGCTTCTTACTGTGTTTTATTTTTGTTGTGGTTCATTCTCCTTTATTTTCTACACATGAGTATGTATTATTTCTTAACAGAAATAATCAACTTTACTTTTAAAATTGCTCATGATTATTAAGAGGCAGCACCAGGATCTGATTCAACATATCCTATGTTTAATTAATCTTATTAATTGTTGAGCATCTAACCTGCCATTCACTGCACAAGGTACTGACTAGTTTTATATGGGCACATAAAACAGTAACAGGGGAGACAGGCAATGAAGCAGCTGACTATAAACTTATAAATTATGATAATGACTTGGAAAGAAAAGATCAAGTTGATGCGAGAGGGGAAACAGGGATAAATTTTACAGATTGAGTGGCCGTGAAGGGTCCTTTCTGGGGAATTGGCATCTAAGCTGGCCACAAAGGAGGAGGTTGTGTAGGTCTTTCTGCTTTTCACCGGAAATGCTGAGGGTGGTGCTCGTGACAGCTGTGTGACTGATGGGGATTGATGAGCACTTTTCCATGTAAGAGGGAAGTCAGTTGTTTTGTTGGCACTGCAGAGGAGTAAGCAAGCAAATCAGTGGACCTTAAAGAGAGGCAGATTGCGTATGATCTTGTGGTGCAAGAGCCATGGGTGGCCTGGGGAGCACAAGACCTCTCCCCGGAGAAGAAGCAGCAGAGAGCAGAGGGCCATCTGGTCAGAGTGTTTTATAATGGCTTCTTCGTTCCTCTCAAGAACGCATTCAATGTTTAAGCTTCCCTGGATAGTCCATGCCTTCATGTTGATGGTAAAGCTAGGAGTTCTCAACAGCCTCTGAGATGAATCATCGCCATTCCCCAAATCACCGATGCTGAGACGGAACATCACATCAGAGCCCAAGAAATACACATTCTCAGCATGTAAGCTGATGTGTTTTTATCCTGTTTATAGGATGAGTGATTCGATACATCAGAGAATGAAGACACCCTGGCTCTGGCTTGACCTTGTATTCTATATGTTTAAAAATGGACGAGAACACAGAAGGAGCCTAAAGATTGTACATGATTTTACCAACAATGTAAGCCCTCGATTTTTTTTTTTACTTGTGATAATACATACTCAACATAAAATTTACCCTTAAGTGCAATCACGATGTTGTGAACCATTGCCACTCTCTACTTCCAGATCTTTACAAATCCAAGATTTTTATGTTGTGTTACCATAGTCTGGAACCTGTGTCTCTTAAAAGGTGAATAATAATGGGGAAAAGTAGACAGCACAATTGCATCTTAATTGTGTGTTAGCATTATGTATGTGGTTACTGGCAGGAGACGTTGGATGAATGAAGTTTTAGATCAAGGTGGCCACAGTGGAAGACAGAGTAATCTCCATTACTGGGTGGTGGGAGAATGACCAACAGTTTGTATTCTTTAACTATAATTAATTATTTTCTCAATGCATTACTATCAATGCCAATAATGAATGAACTGCAAATTGGATGAATGATACTATTTACCTAATAAATATTGAAAATTGCATACTGAGTGCCAGGCACTAGGGGTTTCCCCAAGGATGAAGAGAAATATGGTGTTTTGTCCCCAAAGAACTTAGGATCCATTCATTCAGACCACTTAGCAGCAGGTTTGGTTAATTGCTTGATAGGAGGAGAAAGCTGAAATACATGACCAAATTAAGTTTATGGGCTTTACTTCTTCTATTCACTCAGAAAAGATCTAATGAACATCCTTAAATGCCAGGCAGTGATCTGAAAGTTAAAGTGAAAGTCACTCAGTTGTGTCTGACTCTTTGCAACCCCATGGACTATACAGTCCATGGAATTCTCCAGGCCAGAACACTGGAGTGGGTAGCCTTTCCCTTCTCCAGGGGATCTTCCCGACCCAGGGATCAAACCCAGGTCTCCCACATTTCAGGTGAATTCTTTACCAAATGAGCTATTAGGGAAGCGTTGCAACTAACATCAGTGAACAAAGACAGATTTGCTGCCATGGGGATGCTATATTTGAGGTATGCATAATATTATAGTATAGTATAATGTCAGCGGGTGCTGCTGCTGCTGCTAAGTCACTTCAGTCGTGTCTGACTCTGTGACCCCGTAGACGGCAGCCCATCAGGCTCCCCCATCCCTGGGATTCTCCAGGCAAGAACACTGGAGTGGGTTGCCATTTCCCTCCCCAGTGCATGAAAGTGAAAAGTGAAAGGGAAGTCGTTCAGTCATGTCCAACTCTTCGAGACCCCATGGACTGTAGCCTACCAGGCTCCTCTGTCCATGGGATTCCAGGCAAGAGTACTGGAGTGGGGTGCCATTTTCTTCTCCAAATGTCAGGGGGTGAGTGAAATGGAAAAAAATAGAGTTAGGAAGATAGTGCTGGCGACCGGGTAGCAGTGATCTGGGAAGGTCTTTCTGATGGTGTGCAGAGGGAACAAACCTTAAAGAAGGAGGGAGCCAGCCACACTGGTGTCTGAAGAGAGAGACTTCTAGGCAACAGGAACAGCAAGCACATCAGGTGACGTCACCTATGAACTAGCTGTTTCTTTTCTCCAATCCAACCAGTAATGAGAGCGATCCATCATTAGCCTCTTTTATAATGACTGCATTCTCTTCACCACCCAAGCTTTTTCTCATTAGCTCATTCAAATCTCTAGGCACCATTTAGGTGACTACCCAGTCTATTGATGTGTTAGAAGATGGCACTTGAATATGCTGAATTTGTCTGATGTTAAATTTGTTTTTAAAAGTCTTATCAAATAATGTCCTAAAATGTTAACAGGAAGCTTTATCTATATTTTCCACAACAGCCTAAGTTATTGTTGAGTCAGAATAGGAAAGGTTTAGAAAAAAAAAATCCACAAAAGAAACTAGTATATTTTCATGGGAAAATGTATTATGGGACTATATCAAACTCCACACAAGAGCATATTATTTAAATCATACAGGTCATCACTGAACGAGCCAATGAAATGAAGAGACACGAAGAAGCTACAGGTAACAACAAGGACAAGGACTTTCCTCCACGCAAAACGAAATGCAGGGCTTTTCTGGACTTGCTTTTAAATGTGACTGATGACCAGGGGAACAAGCTGAGTCATGAAGATATAAGAGAAGAAGTCGACACCTTTATGTTTGAGGTATTTTATCTTGTCATAAAATTCCAGTTACATTTTTGAATCTTTAGCATTATTTTTAAAAGTTTATTTGTTTTAAAGTAGCTTCCTATAACTGAGGATGAGTCACTAAATTACAACTAGAAATTACAAAAGAACCTGATTAAGTTATCAGATCAACTTCCTTCTTCAGAAAAAAGCCTTTGACTTGTGGTGAGTAAAGCAGTTTTCTCAGGATAACCTAAAACCCATCAGACTTTTCCAAGTAGAAAAGCAGCCGGAAATTTCTCAGCTCTCTGTGTTGCTTCATGCTTAAAAAAAACAAAAACCCTGAAACCCACAAGTCTGTCTTTTTACTACCTCTTTTTTGAAGTTCTAGCAAATGAACTCCTGCTATGAGCTGCCCAAACTAAAGATTAGCAAGAGCCATCTGATAGCGAATTTAACTAGTTTGTGGATTCTAAAGGGATTTCTGGCCTTCACATCATTAAAAGAAAGTTGTGGTTTTTACAAAAGGTAATTCTAGTGTCATTAAATTTTATAAAGAATGAATTGTTCAGTGGATGGATTGCCAAATAAAGATGAAGAAATGTTTTAAAAAGCACCACGTGGTAATATCCCGGAAGTGGAGGAACGTGAAGTGCATGGGTGGTTTAGCATGGCTCAGTGCAGGCCGCCACTGGGTTTGTCAAGCCACCCTGCCTGCAGGTGTCTGGGGAACACACGTGCTCCTGAGGGCGCAGTGTAGGAAAGCAGGCTGTGTTGAGTGTCCCTAGACCTGAGTTCTCCTTCTGGCTCTCTCCTGATTAGCCTTACGAGATGCTGCCTGTCCCAGATCCTTGTCACAGCTTCCCTATGCTCAGCAGGCATCTCTTACTTGTTTGGATCAGGCTTCCACTTACAAATTCAAGAGCAGTTATTAAGAATTATTTAGCAAGAGCACCTCCTTCTGTGGCTTTGGTGAACAGCTGAGTGAAAGAGGCCAGATCTTGTCTGGAGTTCAGGGTGGCTTCTGTGAAGGCACTGCAGGCCGGAGAAAAGGCCAGGACATCAATATCAGAGACTCCAAAAATACATGTTTTATAACATGTATTGCAGAATAAGCCTCAAACAATTCAACTTAGAGGCTTCCCTGGTGGCTCAGTGGTAGAGAATCTGCCTGCCAGTGCAGGAGACGCAGGTTCTATCCCTGGGTTGGGAAGATGCGCTGGGAAAGAACTGGCAACCCACTCAGCGTTCTTGCCTGGGAAATCCATCGACAGAGGAACTTGATGGGCTGTAGTTCATGGGGTCACAAAGAGTCAGACACAACTGAGCGACTAAACAACAGGAACAACAAATTCAACTGAGAAGCTGTTTTAGGAAACAGGTGCTTTGGAGATTTCTGCCCAGAAAAAGAAAAATGACAGTTATCAATTGTGTTACATAGAGAAAATGGAAAAGTAAGAACTTCCACAGAGGAATAACTTTGGCTTTAGTGCCCCTGAAAGTCTTATTCACAGAGCTTATACTATTATTATTGATTTTCCAAATAATTTTATTTTTCTGAAGAACTCAGGTAAACAATTTTGGAATTTGTTCTTAATCTCTAAAATGTAAATAGTGGTATCAAGTATTTCATGGAGTTTTTCTGAAGAATAATTGAGTTAGTTTCTGCAAAGTACTTAGTATTTTGCATAAAGCTCAGCCAGTATTACAGAAGGGGATGTATCAACTTCTGGACGTGGAGGATGTTACTCAGAACCATACATAGACTTCTGGCCTCCAAGGTCCACAGGTAAAGGCCACCTTACAAAGGCTAGAAGGTGCAGGAGTACAGGTCTGGCAGATTGGCTCATGAACGTCAGACATTTCCCCCTTAAAAACAGTCTCGAGCACCTTGCCCCCTTGGGAAACTCCCTTATCACAACCCAGCCACTTCTCACCACATATTCAACCTTGTGTGTTGTTGAAATGCCTCTCTAAGCATGAGTCTCCCCTCTGAAGGACTGTTTTGTTTCTTATTGAGGTGAAATACTGTACCCAGTTAACTTATTAGGTTTGGAGTCATCCAGACAGTTCAAAATGGAGTTCTCTCTTCTAATCTTTGCCATACGACTCTGCTAAGCTATTTTTTTCCTTGCATTTGTAGGGCCATGATACAACTGCAGCTGCAATAAACTGGTCCTTGTATCTATTGGGTTCGTATCCAGAAGTCCAGCAGAAAGTGGACAGTGAACTGGAAGAAGTGTTTGGTATGTTCAGCCCCTTTGCTAGTTACCCTGTGGGCACCATGTCCACCAAAGCAAGAGTTGTTCTTGCTCAGGAAGGGTATCCAGTAGGATCTGTTCTAAAGGTACCACACTCAGCAGGAAGGCTCCCATGTGGGGTCCCTTCCAATGCCAGTTTTCTTAGCAAGGCCCAGAATATAGGCACAGATAAATGTTATGATCCTCAGGCATCTCACTGCTTAATAGATGAAGCAGGTGTACGTGCAAAAGCACTGAGTCATAGGGTCAAGGAAACCTGTTTCATCCTGCCTTGCCTCTGGCCACAAATGAGAGAAAAGACACATTAAGCTGCTAGGATGTACATTTCTATTACACAACCAGCAGTTTACAGGCTGACGCCAGCAGTGATGTCCTCAGATTCCCACCACCACAAAAGCAAACCCTGTCTCATTACTTAACCACTCTCCTCTCTTACCTCAGGCCCTGCTGCTGCTGCTGCTAAGTCGCTTCAGTTGTGTCTGACTCTGTGCGACCCCATAGACGGCAGCCCACCAGGCTCCCCCGTCCCTGGGATTCTCCAGGCAAGAACATTGGAGTGGGTTCCCTCAGCCCCTGGCAATCTCTAATTTACAGTCTGTTTCTAATGGGACTTACTACCTGTTCTGGGTACTTCCTGGGCTTCTCAGGTGGCTCGGTGGTAAAGATTCCGCCTGCCAATGCAGGAGACATGGGTTAGATCCCTGGGTCAGGAAGATCCCCTGGAGAAGGAAATAGCCACCCTTCCAGTATTCTGGAATGCCTGGGAAATCCCACAGAGGAGCCTGGCAGGCTACAGTGCATCGGGTCGCAAAAGAGTCAGACATGACTTAGCAACTGAACAACTGAGTACTTCCTATAAATGGAATCCTACAAATATGTGATTGTTGGTGTCTGGTTTCTTTCACGAAATAGATCTGATTTTATTTTGATTATGGCTAATATTAGAGATTCTACTTTAGCTGTAGATATTTAACATTCAGTGTTTTGATGTGTATTCTTCATCAATGTCCCATCTCCCAAGCTCAAATAATTCTTTCATTGTTATTCTGTGTATTCTGTTAAAACCAGGGAAGTCTGACCGTCCTGTTACCCTAGAAGACCTGAAGAAACTTAAATATCTGGAATGTGTTATTAAGGAGAGCCTTCGCCTTTTCCCATCTGTTCCTTTCTTTGCCCGTAATCTTACCGAAGACTGTGAAGTTGGTAAAGATTGTATAATTTGAATAGCAGGGAGAGTGGGTTATTTTTATGGTCTGTCTTGCTCCATCCTCATGGCCTATTGACTACTTCTTGACAGCGGGTTACAAAATCGTGCAAGGCTCTCAAGTAATCATCGTGCCCTACGCACTGCATAGAGATCCAAAGTACTTCCCCGATCCTGAGGAATTCAAGCCAGAACGGTTCTTTCCCGAGAATTTGAAAGGACGCCATACATACGCATATGTGCCCTTCTCTGCGGGGCCCCGAAACTGTATAGGTCTGTATCCACTCCCTGAAACTGTATAGGTCTGTATCCACCAGAACTGGTTTCACCTTTCAGGTTGGCAGAACAGTAGTGATTTTCTTACAAAAATGTCTTGAGATACAGCATCCCATAGGCAACTGTCTTTTTAAAAACCTGACTTCCTTTTCCTTCCCCCGTGCCACACATTATTGCTTTAAAATGTGACTGTCATAAAGTTTATTAGTTTTCTGGTGCAGCCATAACAAAGTACCGTACACTGGGTGCTTACACCACAGGAGTTTATTTTCTCCCAATTCTGGAGGCTAGAAGTCCAAGATCAAGGTGCCAGCAGAATTGTTAATAAGCCTCTCCTTAGCTTACTGGATCCATGCTGCTTCTCCCTGCAGCATGGCCTCTGTGTGTGTGTTCTAATCTTTCCTTTCCATAAGGATACCCGTCAGATTGGATTAGGATCCACCCATCTGAGCATTTTCATTTAATTACTTCTTTAAACACAGTCATATTCTGAGATTCTGAGTTTTAAGATTTATGAATCTTAAAAAAAAAAAAAAAAGCTATGAATTTGGGGGATCAGGGCACAATTTAGCCCATAACGTAAAGCATAATTCTTTCCTTGGTAGGCGTTGACAATATTGTAGCTTTTAGATGAAAAAAGAATATACTTGATATGGTAGAAAACTTATGTATAGTGATTTGTTATATTTAATTTCTGTTTGTTGCTTTTTAAGAACTTCATTTTGTAGAACCGAAACGCAAAACACCCTAAGGCCAGCTGAAGTGCTTAAACAAAGTGAATGCGCATCACCAAGCATTATAAACACTTTCAGCTTCAGAATCTCTAGCATTTTATCATTTATGCAAATATAGGCAATCATAAAATAAGACTGGATTTAAATGGGTGAGTCTGAAGCTTATTTGGTGACTCTGTAGTAAATTAAATTAAAGGCTCAATAAGAAAGTAATCTAGATTAGTGATTCTCAGGCTTGAACGACCCCAGGATTTGTTTAGGCTTTTGCTAAATTCCTTTAAATAAATTCCTGGCCCATCCCAGCTGTTCAGATGTACTGGGTGGGAGAAGGAAAGGGCACTCAAGAATCTTCATTTTTAACAAGCATCCCAAATGATTCTGATTCTCCTAGGGTCCATTGCAAAAATATAAAATTGTTTGCTTCCTCTATTTGGACTTCCGATTTCTCACATTTAAGGTATATCTATCTAATGATGTTGGTATCTACCTTAATTTGAAGGTCAAAAGTTTGCCATAATGGAAGAAAAGACCATTCTTTCCTGCATCCTGAGGCACTTTTGGGTAGAATCCAAGCAAAAAAGAGAAGAACTTGGTCTGGCAGGAGAGCTCATTCTTCGTCCAAGTAACGGCATCTGGATCAAGTTGAAGAGGAGACACACAGATGAATCCTAACTGTATTACCGGGTTATGCTCTTATCATAAAAAGGCTTTTCTTTCAAGGGAACTTTTCATTTACAATTTGTAGATCATGGATTCAGTATTCTTAATCCCTCAATTTAATTTTTTTCTTGTCCCACTTAGCTTAGGGTCAAGTCTACCAAAGCAAGAGTTTCCATATCTTCATCACTATCATAGCTTTGACCCCTGGTCTTGATCCCAAGATAAACTAACTGATGACTGTATGCAAATGAACATATAAAAACTTCTCCACAGAAGGACCCACAGGCCAATTCCATTCCAATCAACAGACCCAAAAGATACAATTTAAATGAAGTTCTAGAATATTTTTAAGATGTTCTTATTGACTCAGGAATAAATATTTGCATGTACACATAAACATTTGTTCAAAAAGGTTGTGTAATTAAGTACTATGACTTAAGGAGCTTAAATTTCAAGAATTGTATCAGTGGCATCAGTTTTGAGAATAATCCTTATGATACTTTTCAAAGATTTAATCATGTACAGTGGATCATTTATGTCCACTCATAGGTTCTGTTCCTCTTTCCCTTTGGACTGTGTACTTACAGCTTTCCTTTCATTTTTCACAGCATCACAATTACCTTTCTATATTGTATATTATTGGGAGAGATTCCTCCTGGTAATCTCCAGTCCCTTTCCATGCCTCAGGGAATTGATTGGGAGCTCTAAGGCTTTGGAAGGTCTAAGGACCTTAGAGATTTTCTAGTTATACAGTGACCTCTCCCTGTCTCTACAGGTTCTGAATCCATGGATTCAACCAAGGACTGATAGAAATCATTTGAAAAAACAATTCCAGAAAGTTCCAGAAAGCAAAACTATTTACAAAGCATTTACATTTTATTCACAACTATTTATATAGCAGTTACATTGTATTAGGTATTGTAAGTAATCGAGATGATTTAAAGTATAGAGTTGGACGTGCAGATCCATGTCCAAATGCTACACTACTATTTTGTGTAAGGGACTTGAGCTTCCATAGATTAGTGTCTGTCGGGATCCTGGAACCAATCCCTTGTGGATACCGAGGGGTACTCCCTCTTAATAGAACAGGCTGAGTTCAGGGAAAAGGTAAGTCCCAAAGCCACCCTGCTAGTGAGTGATGATAAAGCTGGCAATGGAGATCTTTAAATCTCTCCACTCCCAATATGGTGACACTCCCACAATAGGGTCTTGCTTCATGGCACCCATGTCTAGATATGTTATTAGAACGTAGATGTTCTGCCTCTGATTTTGGCATATTTCCTCTTCCATTATTAAAGGAAAAGAGAAGCCATTCATCTATATTCAGCAACCCAGTCATATCTCACTTAATATAGGGTTAGACTTGTAGTAAATTGAATCCTCCAGGACATACCCGTCAAGCTGATAACAGACACCTGTTCCCCAAATTTTAATGCCATAGACAACATCTCTAGTCCCTCATTCAGTGACTTTTAGAAACTTCTTTTAAGAAATAATTTTAATAAAATCGTTTCTTCAGTTTTCCAAGACAATAACTGATAGAAGATGCACGATGTATTCTTCAATGGATATCAAAGAAAGAGGTTACAAAACCAAAACCACTTGGGAAGCACCATAGGCTGTGGTACTAAGGGCAGGGTCAGCAGATCTACCCACTTTCATATCCCCCGTGTGGACCACCCAGCCCCTAAGCTGAGCAGAAAAAGTCAAGAACATATACGATATAAGGAAAAGATTTCCATCTTATGGTTAACCTTCTTACTTAAAAACTGGGTATGTAGAAATCTTGCTCCCCAATGACCCTGGATAATTGGAATTTTATTTGTGGAAATTGGTCTTATTTCTGAATTTTATGCACTTATATGTAAACCTTTGTGTGTGTTTAAGTGACCCTACAATATGATGTAAAGTTAAATGTAANTTCTTACTTAAAAACTGGGTATGTAGAAATCTTGTTCCCCAATGACCCTGGATAATTGGAATTTTATTTGTGGAAATTGGTCTTATTTCTGAATTTTATGCACTTATATGTAAACCTTTGTGTGTGTTTAAGTGACCCTACAATATGATGTAAAGTTAAATGTAAGATAAAATATTACTACATGTTGTCTTTTGGTCTAAAATCTACATTTAGCCTCAGAATAATTTGTTTGTTTGTTTGTTTTTTTAACCTGGAAATTCTCTGAAACTGTGTCAGAGTTGTAACTGAGAAATATGTCATTTTTTGTAGTATGGAAATGCAGATGCTGATTGTTTTTAATAAAAGGATGATCAAATATCTATATCCCTATTACCTGTCTTCTACTCGAAAGAGGTAACTCAAGAAAAATAAATTACATTTTAAACATGGGTGCTACATTTCATCCTAAGAGTTGACATTAGTTGGAAATATGGATAACTTTAAAGGATAATTTTAGTGGATGACTGATTCATAATGTAGTTTTGCATAATCATGAAAACTCAATTATAACAATCACAGTAAGTGTGAAAGATTGTTTTACTGGGAATACGACGATAGTATCTGACTAAAGTTCAAAGGGTAAGACACTTCGTATTTGATCTCCTTTTCGTCTTTAGGGTCTGCAAAACAAGTAGACTATCGTTTTTCATTTTAGGGAGAATTCCGCTCCCTGAGAGTAAGCAAAATCCATAGCATCACTGGGTCCCAGGGGTTTACAGCCTAGGAACCTCTCCAGGACAGGGCCTATTGAACTGACACTCTACTCTCCATCACAGACAACCAAGGAATGTCAATTTCTGAACCACCTGGCCTGTCTCACAAAGAGATGGTGGTCATGAAAAGGTCAGTTTTTACCCTGGAATGTATTTGGATCAATCAAATGTATTTATTTCCAGCATTTAATGAGATGCTGATAGATACATTTAATTTCGTTTACTCTGCCTAGAGACACCCTCTTTCTAGGAACAGCACCTTCTTTATTTTTAGAATTATCCTGTGATACCTCCACTTTCTCTTCTCCTCCTCTTGCTTCTTCAAACCACACCCACTGTAAATATGTGTTCCAGAGCCAGCCATGGGGAGCTCCCCTACTGCCCAAAGGCTCTCACACTTTGAATCTCTCAGACTCATGCTGACAGCAGAAGCAAGCTCTCTTTTTAAAGGGCTCAGTGGTAAGATTAGGCACAGCCAGATGATCCCCACTTGACTAGTTACTAAAACAGTTTAGTAACCTTAATTATTGATACATCTGCAAAATCGCTTTTGTCCTGTAACAGAAAGTAATCATGGACAAATGCGGTACCCCATTTTCTTTGATGTCTGGGATGATAGAGGGAAGCCTTGGGGGACATTTTAGAATTCTGCCTACCATTGCCTCTTTTCATCTTCCTTCCAATTTGCTCCTTCTGAATACATAAGCAAATCTTTAGTTTTATTATATTATGAGAACATATGTTCCACTATGAGAAAATTCAGAAGAAACACAGGAGTATATTTAAATAGATTTAAACCAGTAATCGTACCATTTAGGGAAACAACTTCTGAGGGTTTCTGCTGTGATCTGGAGACGGCAGTTTTTTCCAGTCACCATTTTTTTTCCTGATGAGGCCGGTAGCAAATCAAATCACCAATTTAGATTCTTTAATATTGCACAAGTCAGAGGATTCCCTTTTGTTGTTGTTTGCTGGTGTGTCAGTTGATACACTGAACTTAAATGGATATTTAAATATGCAGTATGAATATTTGAAACATGCTACTTCATTACAGCCAGAAAAAATGTTTTACTGGCAACATTTTCTTACTTTCTTAAACATAGTTCTGCACTGCAGTAACATGCATTAAATATTTATTTAAGAACTCCCTAAAAATCTAATTTACTAGCCAGAAAGATGTGTCGCATTTTTGGAGAATAGTTAGAAAACAAAGGAGATTTAGTGGGCAAGGGATTGTAGGCTTTACATATTTTTAAAAGTACAAGGAAGAGAGTAAATCATTTCATATAGATTTAATAGATCAATCTAGAATGATGGATAGAAGTGGCAAGGAGATATATTTCAGTATATAGGGAGATTTTTTTCTTTAAAATAAAATCCCCTGAACAAGAATAGGCTCCTAGGAAAACCAGTATGTTTCTTTCAGGTCTAGATGTCCCAAAAGAGAAGTCTACATTCTACGCTAGGAGTGCTAACTTTATCTGAAAAGGGGCAGATGGTAAATCTTTTCAGCTTTGCAGGCCATACTGTCTCTATCACAACTACTTAACTATATAGGGTAAAAGCAACCATGGATAATACAGGAGTGAAGGAGCATGAGTGTTCAATAAAACTTCATTTATAAAAACAGGCGCTGGAGCAGATTTGGTCTGTGAACAAATTGTCAAACCCTGTGATGTTCTATTTCCTGAACTGGATGGGAGGAAGTNCTCTATCACAACTACTTAACTATATAGGATAAAAGCAACCATGGATAATACAGGAGTGAAGGAGCATGAGTGTTCAATAAAACTTCATTTATAAAAACAGGCGCTGGAGCAGATTTGGTCTGTGAACAAATTGTCAAACCCTGTGATGTTCTATTTCCTGAACTGGATGGGAGGAAGTACTAAACATTGGTCAATTTCATTCCATCCTACAAACCTCATTGTTACAGGATTCCTTCACAAAGGAAGGCATGGATACCATTTGCTAAAAGGCTCATCATGACTTCCAGGAGGATGGATCCCTTTCCACCCCCTAATTCATATGTATCCAGGTCATTATATTGTAAATGTCTAGTTAGATATATTATGAGCCCCAAATAACTAGGAATGTTGGGGACATTTTTAAAAATGGAAATGTGTACATGAATTATGTGGTCCTATTATGAAATAGTTAACGTATTAAATAGTTGAACACAGAAATGGGGTGTTCATAGAATATGTTGACAGGACAAAAAGTTGAAACTCTTGGCAGAAAACCAAAGTCAATATTGGAGCCAAGCAAATACTGCTTGCAAAGCCCTATCGGGAGAGCTTGAAGACCAGCCATTTTTCAATGGCAAGAGACACCCTCAGCTCCAGAACCACGGAAGCAATTGTGCTTTCAGGTAGAGGATTTCTATTATTCTGATTGCTTCCAAATATTTTTTTTCCATTAAGCATTGTTTTTACTTTATAAAGCAACTATTAGTTGACATTCTAATTTCCTGTGTATTTAGAGAATGTAGAAGGAACTGATGCTCTTATATGTGGAAATATATAAGTGCAAGATATTTTTCAATCAAAGAGAACATTGAATAAAAATTTAAAATGGGCTTGAATATTTGGAATATCTTTCCTTAGGGATTTTGGACAGATACCATTACCATGGTTTACAATAATTTTCCTTTTGCTCAAATCAAGAGGTTTCACAAATGTTTAATTTCCCTCTACCAATTCCCTTTGCATAATTGCTAAGAACATAGGTGCCAAATGGACAATAAACACAACAGTAATCTAGAGGTCTCAATTTGTATCTCATGCCAAGTCCTTGAGCATAAAATGTTCAGAAAACCATTGCTTTTTATACTGATAATTGTGTGCTTAGATTTGCTATCCAGACATTTACAAGAAAATCTGTATTACCTTAAATTAAGACTCCTGTTAAATAGGATCTGTAAACAGTAGGGTTCTATGCCTGTTGCTTTCTCTTTTAGGATGATTGCACTCAGTCAAGCCGCTTACTTCATTTGCTTGTTTGCTACAGTTTCCTGTGGTGAGTGGATTATCTCTAAGATGCAAAGTTAAGGGTGATGGGGAGAGTAATCAAGCAAGACATCCGACCCTCAGGACACATATCCCTTTAAGGTTCAGCACCAACTACCACTTTGCAGATATATCATCCTAGACACACCAGAAGGAGGGGCCCAGAAACAAGAATGTCTTGGCAGGTGTTGACAGAAACTTCTGTTTGGAAAAGACTCTCTACAAAGCAGATCTTAAAACAGGCAGCCCTCTATTTTTATTATCAACATTTAAAAATCAACTTTATCTGAATATTCAGAAGAGTGCTAGGTATTTATAGCATCTGGGTCCAACCTGAGTACCATAATATGTACTTAGTACATATTTTTACTCTTTTAGACTTCTGGAGAATCATTTCAGAAAAGAAAGTACCTAATTTATATTTAATTTAGGAAGTGGTCTATTTGAATATTTTGAGTTTCACCGTCAGGTTTTGATCTTATTTCTCTTTCTATCCATTAAAATTTCACAGAATAGGAATGATTTTAGACACTGTTTTTCATTAATCATTGTAGAATGGAGTTTTTACGATGCCACCATTATGGGTGGTTTCTGAGTCTTTGTTGACAAGAAAGACCACATCACAGTGATGTTTATGGCTAAGACAAACACTTCCAGGTGTCTAGGGTAAGGGTTACATTTGGCAAAAAATAAATTCTTAAGGAAGAAGCTTTTTTCCCCTAAACCAAACTCCCCTCCATCTGTCTCCTCATTCCAGATTGCTCTTCTGAGCCATAACCATTACCACGTACAAATACACTGAATGCTGAAGAGTAGAAGCCAGAGATGCTGTGAACCATGGTCACTTCAATTTTATTATTTTTGAAAATTATGATTCTGCTAGGGAAATTAGAGGTGCAGATTAGCAGAAAATGAGAAAATACCTGTCATCTGTAGTCTTATAATACAGAGATGGCCTTTGTTAAAAATATCTTTTTCAGATATTTTTCTGCATGTGTCTTTACATACTCAACAAAGATGTTANTTGCTTCTTCAAACCACACCCACTGTAAATATGTGTTCCAGAGCCAGCCATGGGGAGCTCCCCTACTGCCCAAAGGCTCTCACACTTTGAATCTCTCAGACTCATGCTGACAGCAGAAGCAAGCTCTCTTTTTAAAGGGCTCAGTGGTAAGATTAGGCACAGCCAGATGATCCCCACTTGACTAGTTACTAAAACAGTTTAGTAACCTTAATTATTGATACATCTGCAAAATCGCTTTTGTCCTGTAACAGAAAGTAATCATGGACAAATGCGGTACCCCATTTTCTTTGATGTCTGGGATGATAGAGGGAAGCCTTGGGGGACATTTTAGAATTCTGCCTACCATTGCCTCTTTTCATCTTCCTTCCAATTTGCTCCTTCTGAATACATAAGCAAATCTTTAGTTTTATTATATTATGAGAACATATGTTCCACTATGAGAAAATTCAGAAGAAACACAGGAGTATATTTAAATAGATTTAAACCAGTAATCGTACCATTTAGGGAAACAACTTCTGAGGGTTTCTGCTGTGATCTGGAGACGGCAGTTTTTTCCAGTCACCATTTTTTTTCCTGATGAGGCCGGTAGCAAATCAAATCACCAATTTAGATTCTTTAATATTGCACAAGTCAGAGGATTCCCTTTTGTTGTTGTTTGCTGGTGTGTCAGTTGATACACTGAACTTAAATGGATATTTAAATATGCAGTATGAATATTTGAAACATGCTACTTCATTACAGCCAGAAAAAATGTTTTACTGGCAACATTTTCTTACTTTCTTAAACATAGTTCTGCACTGCAGTAACATGCATTAAATATTTATTTAAGAACTCCCTAAAAATCTAATTTACTAGCCAGAAAGATGTGTCGCATTTTTGGAGAATAGTTAGAAAACAAAGGAGATTTAGTGGGCAAGGGATTGTAGGCTTTACATATTTTTAAAAGTACAAGGAAGAGAGTAAATCATTTCATATAGATTTAATAGATCAATCTAGAATGATGGATAGAAGTGGCAAGGAGATATATTTCAGTATATAGGGAGATTTTTTTCTTTAAAATAAAATCCCCTGAACAAGAATAGGCTCCTAGGAAAACCAGTATGTTTCTTTCAGGTCTAGATGTCCCAAAAGAGAAGTCTACATTCTACGCTAGGAGTGCTAACTTTATCTGAAAAGGGGCAGATGGTAAATCTTTTCAGCTTTGCAGGCCATACTGTCTCTATCACAACTACTTAACTATATAGGATAAAAGCAACCATGGATAATACAGGAGTGAAGGAGCATGAGTGTTCAATAAAACTTCATTTATAAAAACAGGCGCTGGAGCAGATTTGGTCTGTGAACAAATTGTCAAACCCTGTGATGTTCTATTTCCTGAACTGGATGGGAGGAAGTACTAAACATTGGTCAATTTCATTCCATCCTACAAACCTCATTGTTACAGGATTCCTTCACAAAGGAAGGCATGGATACCATTTGCTAAAAGGCTCATCATGACTTCCAGGAGGATGGATCCCTTTCCACCCCCTAATTCATATGTATCCAGGTCATTATATTGTAAATGTCTAGTTAGATATATTATGAGCCCCAAATAACTAGGAATGTTGGGGACATTTTTAAAAATGGAAATGTGTACATGAATTATGTGGTCCTATTATGAAATAGTTAACGTATTAAATAGTTGAACACAGAAATGGGGTGTTCATAGAATATGTTGACAGGACAAAAAGTTGAAACTCTTGGCAGAAAACCAAAGTCAATATTGGAGCCAAGCAAATACTGCTTGCAAAGCCCTATCGGGAGAGCTTGAAGACCAGCCATTTTTCAATGGCAAGAGACACCCTCAGCTCCAGAACCACGGAAGCAATTGTGCTTTCAGGTAGAGGATTTCTATTATTCTGATTGCTTCCAAATATTTTTTTTCCATTAAGCATTGTTTTTACTTTATAAAGCAACTATTAGTTGACATTCTAATTTCCTGTGTATTTAGAGAATGTAGAAGGAACTGATGCTCTTATATGTGGAAATATATAAGTGCAAGATATTTTTCAATCAAAGAGAACATTGAATAAAAATTTAAAATGGGCTTGAATATTTGGAATATCTTTCCTTAGGGATTTTGGACAGATACCATTACCATGGTTTACAATAATTTTCCTTTTGCTCAAATCAAGAGGTTTCACAAATGTTTAATTTCCCTCTACCAATTCCCTTTGCATAATTGCTAAGAACATAGGTGCCAAATGGACAATAAACACAACAGTAATCTAGAGGTCTCAATTTGTATCTCATGCCAAGTCCTTGAGCATAAAATGTTCAGAAAACCATTGCTTTTTATACTGATAATTGTGTGCTTAGATTTGCTATCCAGACATTTACAAGAAAATCTGTATTACCTTAAATTAAGACTCCTGTTAAATAGGATCTGTAAACAGTAGGGTTCTATGCCTGTTGCTTTCTCTTTTAGGATGATTGCACTCAGTCAAGCCGCTTACTTCATTTGCTTGTTTGCTACAGTTTCCTGTGGTGAGTGGATTATCTCTAAGATGCAAAGTTAAGGGTGATGGGGAGAGTAATCAAGCAAGACATCCGACCCTCAGGACACATATCCTTTTAAGGTTCAGCACCAACTACCACTTTGCAGATATATCATCCTAGACACACCAGAAGGAGGGGCCCAGAAACAAGAATGTCTTGGCAGGTGTTGACAGAAACTTCTGTTTGGAAAAGACTCTCTACAAAGCAGATCTTAAAACAGGCAGCCCTCTATTTTTATTATCAACATTTAAAAATCAACTTTATCTGAATATTCAGAAGAGTGCTAGGTATTTATAGCATCTGGGTCCAACCTGAGTACCATAATATGTACTTAGTACATATTTTTACTCTTTTAGACTTCTGGAGAATCATTTCAGAAAAGAAAGTACCTAATTTATATTTAATTTAGGAAGTGGTCTATTTGAATATTTTGAGTTTCACCGTCAGGTTTTGATCTTATTTCTCTTTCTATCCATTAAAATTTCACAGAATGGGAATGATTTTAGACACTGTTTTTCATTAATCATTGTAGAATGGAGTTTTTACGATGCCACCATTATGGGTGGTTTCTCAGTCTTTGTTGACAAGAAAGACCACATCACAGTGATGTTTATGGCTAAGACAAACACTTCCAGGTGTCTAGGGTAAGGGTTACATTTGGCAAAAAATAAATTCTTAAGGAAGAAGCTTTTTTCCCCTAAACCAAACTCCCCTCCATCTGTCTCCTCATTCCAGATTGCTCTTCTGAGCCATAACCATTACCACGTACAAATACACTGAATGCTGAAGAGTAGAAGCCAGAGATGCTGTGAACCATGGTCACTTCAATTTTATTATTTTTGAAAATTATGATTCTGCTAGGGAAATTAGAGGTGCAGATTAGCAGAAAATGAGAAAATACCTGTCATCTGTAGTCTTATAATACAGAGATGGCCTTTGTTAAAAATATCTTTTTCAGATATTTTTCTGCATGTGTCTTTACATACTCAACAAAGATGTTAGATACTTTTTGGTAACTTATGTTTCCCTTTTATAGTGATCTTTCAAGCAGATAAATATATATCATGTTTTTGGAGCTTAATATTCTTCTCTATTCATGGTAGTTTTGTATGCACATTCTTATATATGTGTTAATTTCTGTAGAAAAAAATTTTGGAAATTAAAACACCAGATATAGTAAAGGTGTGCATAGTTTTGAAGGTTTTACGATTTATATTATCAAATTACCTTCCAGAAAAGTTGTTGCATGTTAGGAGATAGGGAGAAACCAAGCTAAGATTGCATTTGAGGGAAAATAATTTACATACAAATTATTACGGTTGAGCATGATAAATGAAAATCAACCAAGTATTTTTATGCATCAGTCAGTCTGTCAGTTCAGTTGCTCAGTTGTGTCTGACTCTTTATGACCCCATGAATCGCAGCACCCCAGACCTCCCTGTCCATCACCAACTCCCGGAGTTCACTCAGACTCACACCCATCGAGTCAGTGATGCCATTCAGCCATCTCATCCTCTGTCGTCCCCTTCTCCTCCTGCCCCAATCCTTCCCAGCATCAGCGTCTTTTCCAATGAGTCAACTCTTCGCCTGAGGTGGCCAAAGTACTGGAGCTTCAGCTTTAGCATCATTCCTTCCAAAGAAATCCCAGGGCTGATCTCTTTCAGAATGGACTGGTTGGATCTTCTTGCAGTCCAAGGGACTCTCAAGAGTCTTCTCCAACACCAACAAAAGCATCGATTCTTCGGCACTCAGCTTTCTTCACAGTCCAACTCTCACATCCATACATGACCACTGGAAAAACCATAGCCTGCATAGGCATTCAAAAACTAATTTTAACATTATGCATCAAGCCCTAATACATCACTATTTTAGGAATTCCTTGGCTTTCCAGTGGTTAGGACTCTGTGTTTCCACTACAGACATGGGTTTGAGCCCTGGTCAAGGAACTAAGATACCACATACTGTACAGCTGGTATATTTCATCCTGCCTCTGTATTTAGCCATGTCATAAGATCTTTGGGTATTCCATGGACCAATTAAGAAGGTTTAGAACGCAGATACATTTCTTTTAAAATTATTATTTCTTCCAAATCAATGTGTCTTTTTTCAATGATTCTGTCACAGGATGCTTGACTCAACTATATAGCAACACCTTCTTCAGAGGTGGGGATGTATCAGCCATGTATACCCCAGATGCCCAATACTGTCAGCTGATGTGCACCTTCCATCCCAGGTGCTTGCTATTCAGTTTTCTTCCTGAAAATTCAACCAGTGATGCAAACAAAAGGTAAAAGTTGATATTTCTTTATTGGAGAAGCCAGTCATTTTTCAAAATGCTATCAGTGGCGTGCGCCATACAGCAAGATTATGTTTCTAAATGGCCAGCTTCATCAGAATCACCCTGAGGAATTCTTATCTAAGCAGATTCTTAGGCTCAAACCCAGATCTATCAAACCTAAGTCTCATGGGCCTGGAAATCTGCATTTTAAACAATGACTTAGAGCCATAGAAAGTAGTCTTTTCCTATCCAAGACCTCAAGGAAAACCCTTGAAAATCATTAAGTTAAGAGACTATCTTGAGAAAGGGTCTAATGCTGCTGCTGCTAAGTCACTTTGGTTGTGTCCGACTCTTAGCGGCCCCATGGGCTGCAGCCCACCAGGCTCCTCCGTCCATGGGATTTTCCAGGCAAGAGTACTGGAGTGCTATTGCCTTCTCCAGAAAGGGTCCAATAATAGGTGACTATTTCACCTGAACAAGAAAGGTACTTTCTGTCTGACGCATGATCACACTTATGGATAGCATAGTTCTTAAGAAGATACTATAGAAGGCAAGCATTTTGTTGAGAAAATAATTAAAATCCGTCTTGTAACCTTGGGAGAAGGTAGGTCTGAATGATGCCTACAGTGAGCCATTTGGGCACCTATGGTATTCATGGAGTGTGTATGCCTACATGTGCATGCGTGTGTGTGTGTATGCACGCATGTGTGGACATGAATATATATATTGTTAACTGGTAATTTGAAAAAGTAAAAGCATTTGAAAAGTAGTTGGTAATGAAAAGTCTTATTCAGTCATAAAGTTGCTCAAGTACAACCACAACTTTATTATAATTTTATTTAATTTTGATCAGTATCCAAAATGAATGTTTCTTCCTTGTTCCCATTTCCATATCCATATTTCTTTTCCTTTATCTTTATTCTATTTGAATTAAAAACTAGGAGTTAGACTGTCATTTCCTGATTGTACAAGGGAAACGAAAGTGAAAATGTTAGTTGTGTGGTTGTGTCTGGCTCTTTGTGACCCCATGGACTGTAGCCTACCAGGCTCCTCTGTCCATGGAATTATCCCAGACAAGAATACTGGAGTGGGTAGCCATTCCCTTCTCCAGGTAATTTTTCCCAACCTAGAGACCAAACCCAGGTCTCCTGCGTTGCAAGCAGATTCTTTGCCATCTGAGCTGCCAGGGAAGCCCTCTACAAGGGAAAACTTGTATAGAAAATCTAGATTGTATGTTAGAGGCAGCAACTTTCCATTTAAAAAGTTGAATTGGGTTCTAGAATCCTTTTAAATAAGGAAATTACATGTTGACATTAAAGACAGAATGAAGTTTTTTAGTAGGTGTGGACTGTAAGGAGTTAGTAGTCAGGATGAATACCAAATATAGATGCGACTCTCATGACTGATTTAATATCTTAAGTAAATGAAAATATTTATAACAACAATCACTGGGTGGGAACATAATTCCCATAAAGTTTGGGAACACAGGAAGAATCATTCCATCTTTTATATGATTGACTTTCTGTACTTTGAAATGTGAATATAAAGGAAAACAATGCTAACGTTAGGTATTACAAAGATTGTTAGGTATTAAGGAATTGCCTCTAAGAATGTTTTTTTCCCAGCAGGTGTCAGGCGTGCTGTAGTATTTTCCTTATTTCTGGCTGTATTTATGAGTGCATAGAAATGCTAGACATTTTCTCAATGTGTGTTTATTATTCTACTTCTTATTAAGCTACTTTTAAAAAATAGGTTTGGTTGCTTCTTGAAGGACAGTGTTACAGGAACCCTGCCGAGAGTGTCACGGACAGATGCAATTTCAGGACATTCCTTAAAGCGATGTGGTCATCAAATTAGTGGTAAGGTGTGGATTTCTGAGCTCAGTTTGAATGGACAGTGGGTCTACCTTAGAACAGTTTCTGCTCAAACTCTGTAGCACCATGCACTTTTGGAACGGAGCACTTAGAAAGATAATAGAGATGGGGTTGTATTCTGGACGCACCCTCTTATCTTCAGCAGTCATCTCACACTTGAGGAGCCTCTATTATTTATGAGGTTGGCACTTTGGTGTAAGATGTACAGAAAGTAAATACACAACCGAATAATAGTCTCCCTTTGATTCCCAAACAGAAACAGACCGACAGAGAACCAACTTAATGGTTACTAATGGAGAAGGGTAGGGGGAGGGATAGATTGGGAATTTGGGATGGACATGTACACACGCCTATATTTAAATAGATAACCAACAAGGACCTACGGTATACCTCAGGGAACTCTGCTCAGTATTCTATAATAACCTACATGGGAAAAGAATCTGAAATAGAATGGATATATGTATATGTATAACTGAATCACTTTGCTGTTCCTGAAACCAACACAGCATTTAAAATCAACTATAGTCCACTATAAAAGTTTTAAAAAGCTACCCAGCCCAAATTGATGATTTACTTCCAGAAGGGAAACTAATTGAATTTGCTCTATGTGTTTTATTTNACGTATATGTATAACTGAATCAATTTGCTGTTCCTGAAACCAACACAGGATTTAAAATCAACTATAGTCCACTATAAAAGTTTAAAAAAGCTACCCAGCCCAAATTGATGATTTACTTCCAGAAGGGAAACTAATTGAATTTGCTCTATGTGTTTTATTTGGACAGCTTGCCACCGAAGCATTTATAAAGGAATTGATATGAGAGGAGTCAATTTCAATGTATCGAAGGTGAAAAGTGCTGAAGAATGCCAAGAAAGGTGCACCAACAACATTCACTGCCAGTTTTTCACATATGCCACGAAAACCTTCTTCAGTGCAGAGTACCGGTGAGTAAAATTCAGTGTCTGTTCTTTCTGATGGTGTTTTCAGAAACATAACCTTTATTTCCTTTCTAACCATTTATTCCCCCAACTGAAAAATCAGAGAGAGTTTTTAGGTCTAATCAGTCTTCTTAGTCTTAAAGAAAATAAGAATATTCTTAAAGAGATGGAAATACCAGACCACCTTACCTACCTCCTGAGAAACCTGTATGCAGGTCAAGAGGCAACAGTCAGAACTGGACATGGAACAACGGACTGATTCAAAATTGGGAAAGGAGTACATCAAGGCTGTATACTGTCACCCTGCTTATTTAACTTATATGCAGAGTATATCAGGCAAAATGCCAGGTTGGATGAACCACAAGCTGGAATCAAGATTGCCAGCAAAAATATCAACAATTTCAGATATGCAGATAATACCACTTTAATGGCAGAAAGTGAAGAGGAACTGAAGAGCCTCTTGATGAAGGTGAAAGAGAAGAGTGAAAAAACTGGGTTAAAACTCAACATTCAAAAAACAGATCATGGTATCTGGTCCTATCACTTCATGGCAAATAGATGGGGAAAATGTGGAAACAGTGTCAGATTTCATTTTCTTGGGCTCCAAAATCAATGTGGACAGTAACTGCAGTCATGAAATTAAAAGAGAGAATAGCTGGGAGAATAGCTATGTCAAACCTAGACAGTGTTTTAAAAAGCAGAGATCACTTTGACGACAAAGGTCCATAGAGTCAAACCTATGGTTTTTGCAGTAGTCATGTATGGATGTGAGAGTTGGACCATAAAGAAGGCTGAGCACCAAAGAACAGACGCATTTGAACTGAGGTGCTGGAGAAGACTCTTGAGAGTCACTGGGACTGCAAGGAGATCAAACCATTCAATCCTAGAGGAAATCAACCCTGAATATTCATTGGAAGGACCGATGCTGAAGCCAAAGGTCCAATATTTTGGCCATCTGATTTAAAGAGCTGACTCATTGGAAAAGCCCCTGATGCTGGGAGAAAGTGAGGGCAAGAGGAGAAGGGGGCAACAGAGGATAAGATGGTTGGATGGTATCACTGACTCAATGGACACGAATCTCAGAAAACTTTGAGAGATAGTGATGGACAGAGAAGTCTGGCATGCTGCAGTTCATGGGGTCGCAGAGATGGACACAACTTAGAAACTGAACAGCANTGAGGGCAAGAGGAGAAGGGGGCAACAGAGGATAAGATGGTTGGATGGTATCACTGACTCAATGGACACGAATCTCAGAAAACTTTGAGAGATAGTGATGGACAGAGAAGTCTGGCATGCTGCAGTTCATGGGGTCGCAGAGATGGACACAACTTAGAAACTGAACAGCAGTCTTCTTATTATTTTATTCAATTTTGGCATCATTTTTCCTGAGGAGAAAAATTTCCATTTGGTCCACAAATACCCTGTGCTTGTGGAGTGAGAGTTCAGTAGAATAACGTCCTGGAGAAGAATAGTTCCTTAAAATGGCAACTCACTCCAGTGTCCTTGCCTGGAGAATCCCAGGGATGGGGGAGCCTCGTGGGCTGCCGTCTCTGGGGTCGCACAGAGTCGGACATGACTGAAGCGTCTTAGCAGCAGCAGCAGCAGCACCCTCACCCTAACCTTCCCTCTAAAGAGGGGGAGATGTCCCTTTGATGAATAACACAATCCCTAACTCACTCATCACTGAGGTCACTGTTCTGATTGCTTTGTTTATTTTCCACTGACCATGGATCATTTTCAACAGGGAATGGACTTGTGCAGACACTTTGAAATTTAGGAAGCAAAGTAACCTGTGTTTTTCACATTCAGGAACACCTGCCTATTAAAACACAGCCCACAGGGGACACCTACGCGTATAAAGGTGCTGACTGATGTGGAGTCTGGCTTCTCACTGAAGGCCTGTGGAAACTCGAAAATTGGTAATTGTGTGGCTCCTCCTTCCCTGTGTGGGCTTCCTCCCCAGTGGCTCAGTGGTAGAGAATCTACCTGCAATGCAGGAGATGCAGGCTCGATCCCTGGGTCGTGAGGATCCCCTGGAGAAGGGGGTGCAACTCACTCCAGCATCTTTGCCTGGAGAATCCCATGGACCGAGGAGCCTGGCGAACTACAGTCCACGGGGTTGCAAAAGAGTCAAAGACAACTTAGTTACTAAACAACAACAAACAAGGGAATACTAGTCATTGTGCTAAGAACCTTGGCTTTGCAGAATAATGCACATTTGAGCAATCTTCACATCAGTCAGGGAAACACTGTACCACAAGGAAGGTAACCAACCAGGAAGTCAGTGAGGGCAGATATTCATATAGTCCTTCATTTGATTTGCACCATAGAGAACTAAGGGTTTCCCTAGTAGTTCAGATGGTAAAGAATCTGCCTGCAATGCAGGAGATGGAGGAGACACGGGCTCAATCCCTGGGTCAGGACGATCCCCCGGAGACGGAAATGGCAACTCAGTTCAGTATTCGTGCCTGGAAAATCCCATGGACTGAGGAGCCTGGCAGGCTACAGCCCATGGGGTCGCAAAGAGTCAGACATGACTGAGCGTGCACACACACACACACACACACTTCACTGTGTGATTGTACTAGGCAGCAAAAGAGCCTCCCCGAAACATCCACAGCCTAATCTCTGGAATCTGTAAATATGTTACCTTACAGGGCAAAAAAGGCTTGATTAAATATGTGATTCTGTTAAAAAAAAAAATANAGACATGACTGAGCGTGCACACACACACACACACACACTTCACTGTGTGATTGTACTAGGCAGCAAAAGAGCCTCCCCGAAACATCCACAGCCTAATCTCTGGAATCTGTAAATATGTTGTTACCTTACAGGCCAAAAAAGACTTGATTAAATACGTGATTCTGTTAAAAAAAATACTTTGAGATTACTCTGGATTATGTGGATAGACCCAGTGTAGTCTCAAAGGTCCTGATAAAAGAAAGAGAAAGCAGAATGATCAGAGAGTCAGATAGAGATCAGAAGAGGTTACACTTCTGGCTTTGAAAATGGAGGAAGGGTCCCTAAGTCAAGGAATGCAGGTGGCCTCTAGAATCTGAAAAAGGTAAGGGAAAAAGTTCTACAGAAATTCCCAAAGGAACAAAGCCATGCCGGCATCTTGATTTAAAGCCCAGTAAGACCCATTTGGTTCAGAGGTTAAAGCATCTGCCTGTATCTGCCTGCAGTGTGGGAGACCTGGGTTCGATTCCTGGTTTGGGAAGATCCCCTGGAGAAGGAAATGGCAACCCACTCCAGTATGCTTGCCTGGAGAATCCCATGGACAGAGGAGCCTGGTGGGCTGCAGTCCCTGGGGTCACAAAGAGTCAGACACATCTGAGCGACTTCATTCACTCACTTAAGACCCATTTCTAGAGTAGGAAATGGCAACCCACTCCGGTATCTTTGCCTGGAAAAATCCCATGGACAGAGGAGCCAGGTGCGCTACAGTCCATGGGGTTACAAATAGTTAGACATGGCTAATGACTAAGCACTACATTGTTATTTCCATCATGAAAGAACTAAACAAGGAGGACAAAGATCCATTTCAGACTTCTCGGCTTCTGATCTTCAGAACCGTGAGATAATAAATTTGTGTTGTTTTAAGCCACTAAGTTTGGGATAATTTTTTAAGCAGCCATAGGAAACTAGTACAGTGACATTGTAGAGAAAACTATATGGTCATTTCTTGGTGGTGTCTATTATCTAGCAAAATAAATCAATGAAACCCTATGTTTCAGACATAGGGGTAATTTTAATTGAAAGAGCCAGAAAATTTGCTAAGATAGTCTGTCTTATTTAGCATATCAGCATGTCAATGATAACACGTTATTGAAACCAAATTATCAATAGCCACTTCTATACAGTATCAAGTGCTGACTTTGTGCCAAGCCCTGAATGGGGAGCTGGGCTAGGATCCTGCCTTAGAAGACTGGGAAGTTGGCAGCAATGCCTCTCTTTCCCCATTGGTTCCCAGCCTCCCCCAACACACCTCCTCCAAGGTGTGCTCCAGATTTGTTGCTTCAAATTAAGTATTATCTTATTTTTTAATATACAGATTTGGTTCTTTTCTGTAATTTAATTTCTGGTTATTGATATTGTCTGATGAGACATTGTTTTCACACTTCTCTTCAGTCCTTTAAGATCTTTTTTCTGTTTTTTTTTTTTTTTTTTTTGATGTGTGGACCATTTTTAGAGCCTTTATTGAATTTGTCACAATATTGCTTCCGTTTTATGTTTTGGGGCTTTTATTTTTATTTTATTTTATTTTGTTTTTTTGGCTATGAGGCATGCAGGATCTTAGCTTGCCTGCTACTGCTGCTGCTGCTAAGTTGCTTCAGTCTTGTCCAACTCTGTGCGACCCCAGAGACGGCAGCCTATCAGGCTCCCTCATCTCTGGGATTCTCCAGGCAAGAACACTGGAGTGGGTTCCCATTTCCTTCTCCAATGCATGAAAGTGAAAAGTGAAAGAAAAGTCACTCAGTCGTGTCCGACTCTTAGCGACCCCATGGACTGCAGCCCACCAGGCTCCTCCGTCCATGGGATTTTCCAGGCAAGAGTACTGGAGTGGGGTGCCATTGCCTTCTCCGCTTAGCTCGCCTACCAGGAATCAAACCCACATCCTCTGCACTGGAAGGCGAAATCTTAACCATTGGACCAACAGGGAAGTTCCCTCTCCAGTTCTTGGACATGGTTTCCTTTAGTTCTTTGAACATATGTAAAATAGCTGATGTAAGGTCTTGGTATAGTAAACCCAATGTTCTTGCTTCCTTAGTGACGGTTTATATTGACCTTTACTTCCATGTATGGGCCATATTTCCTTGTTTCTTGACATGTCTCATGATTTTTTTGTAAAGAATAAAAATTAGACTTTTTAAATACAAGCATGTAACAAACGCTGGACATCAGATTCCCTCCTTCCTCAGAGTTTGTTGTTGTTGTTGTTATTATTTTGTGTTGCTGTTTGTTTGGGGACTTTCCTGAGCTAACTGAGCACAGTGGTTAGTCTCTGTTGTGGCATGACCACGGATGTCTGTGCTCAGCTTCCCCTACAGTTTTCTAATGACAGGACAGAAGTTTCCTTGGGTGCCTACAAGTAGTGAGTTTGCCAGCCTTGGACAAGGGGCTTTTTGTGAGACTTAGGGCATGCGTTTCACTGCCCTGCCCTGCCCTTTACAACTTTGCCCTGGCCTCCACTTTCTGCTGACACGGAGCTCCCAGAGGTCAAAGTCAGTCCTCGGTGAGGGCTCGGGGCTTTCCCAGCACGGGAAATGTGCAGAGCCTCTGCCTATGCACACAGTCAAGTGTATGGCTTTCCAGATCCCTAGGAATATCTCGGAGATTTTCAAACTCTCCTTGGTTTTCCTTCTAAGATTCTCATTGGCTTGTGGTATGCCCCTGTTATTACTACTGACTTAGGCAGCTACAATGGTATAGAATAGTCACAATCTTTTTTTTTTTTTTTTGACAAACATTTTCAAGGAAAAGGCTGTTGACACTGAGGAAGTTCTGAATCAGGTCAAAGAAACTCAGTCCTTGGGAGTAGGGTTTTCCTGAGAACCTCCAGTCAAATGACAGTTATTTGGGGACAGGGCTTGGGAGTAGCTACAACTCCATTCTGCCACCTCCTGAGGCTCATTAGGCTGCTTGTTTTCCCCATGATTGTGGGTATTTTCAAGGCTTCCATGGAGCTGTGGAGAGGGGATGAGAGGGCAAGTTAAAAACCTCACAGAACTCAGGGCTCTTGCTGAGATTTGGCTGTTGTTCTTGGATAAAAACTCCCTGGGCTGTTATAAGCCTTTGGTTCACTTCTAGAGTTCTGAAACGACATTAATTTTGACATTCTGGCCAGTGCTCATTTCTTCATTTCTTTCTTTCTTTCTTTTTTTTTTTTTTAATGGAGGAAAGGGTTTTGGAAGGTCTTTACTCTGTTATTCCTACTGACATCTTGTAGTGCTTTTGACAAACACAACAAATGAAAATGAAACTAGCTCTAAAAAACAACATGGTCTTTGGAACATAGCCCCTGTTCTTCTGTCATCTGGACGGGTCAGACTGTGACTGCACTTTATATTCAGCAATGTGTTCTGTATTTTGTTTGGAGCAACAGACACGTCCAAAGACAGTAACCAAGATCCTGAGATACCTAGAAACATAGGAAAATAAGATACCATAAAAGAAACAGATTAGACGTTTAACCCTAAAACAGTCAGGATGACTGTTTTAAATTTTTGTTTTTGAAGAACGGTCATTGGGAAAAGGATTAGACTAATCCGTGTGGTTTCATAAAATAGATACTACTATGATGGAAATAAGAAAATATTCTGACTCCTAGAGTGGTCCAGAAATGAACCTCGTCATGAGGTAGTCAGCTCCTTCTTATTATAAACATCTGAAATAAAGGTTGAACTACTTGAGAGGATGCAGTTGCAGGTAGACATGGAATCCCATAAATTCTCTTCCAGCTTAAAGTCTGATTTAAAAAAAAAAAGACTTAATTAGTTGAGGTCTAATTTCCTAAACTTCCCATCTGAAGATATTATGTGCGGTAGGCACACTCTCTTGATCCAACTATTTCATTTAAATTTGGATTCTTTTTGTCTTTCTCATAATTGCTACCATTATTCTTTAAGCTTACATAATTTTAATAGAATTTGTTTTTGTTGTTCAATGGATAAATCATGTCCAATTCTTTGCAATCCCATGGACNGTAGGCACACTCTCTTGATCCAACTATTTCATTTAAATTTGGATTCTTTTTGTCTTTCTCATAATTGCTACCATTATTCTTTAAGCTTACATAATTTTAATAGAATTTGTTTTTGTTGTTCAATGGATAAATCATGTCCAATTCTTTGCAATCCCATGGACTGCAGCACACCAGGTTTCCTTGTCTTTCACTGTCTCCTGGAGTTTGCTCAAATTCATGTCCATTGAGTGGATGATGCTATACAATCATCTCATCCTCTACCACCCTCTTCTCCTTTTGCTTCCAAACTTTCCCAGCATCAGAGCCTTTTCCAATGAGTCAGCTCTTTGTATCAAGTGGCCAAAGTATTGGACTTTCAGTTTTAGCATCAGTCCTTCCAATGAATATTCAGGGTTGATTTCCTTTAATCTCCTTGCAATCAAAGGGACTCCCAAGAGTCTGCGCTAGCACCACAGTTCAAAAGCATCAATTTTTCAGCACTCAACCTTCTTTTTGGCCCACCTCTCACATCCGTACACAACTAATGGAAAAACCATAGCTTTGACTATACAGACCTTTGCTGGCAAACTGATGTCTTTGCTTTTTAATAGGCTATCTAGGTTTGTTATAACTTTCCTTCCAAATATCCAACTCTGTGACCCCATGGACTGTAGCCTGCAAGGCTCCTCTGTCCATGTGATTTCCCAGGCAAGACTACTGGAGTGTGTTGCCATTTCCTCCTCCAGGGGATCTTCCTGACTCAGGGATCAAACCTGCGGCTCCTGCTATGTCTCCTGCATTGCAGGCAAATTCTTTACCGCTTAACCACCTGAGAGCCCCTGATAGACTTTCAAAGTGAAAGTGATAGTTGTTCAGTCGTGTCTGACTCTTTGCAGCCCTGTGGACTATACAGGCCATGGAATTCTCTAGGCCAGAATACCAGAGTGAGTAGCCCTTCCCTTCTCCAGGGGATCGTCCCAACCCAAGGTTCAAACCTAGGTCTCCCACATTGAAGGTAGATTGTTTACCAGCTGAGCCACAAGAGAAGCCCAAGAATACTGGAGTAGGTGGCCTATCCCTTCTCCAGTGGATTTTCCTGACCCAGGAAATGAAATACTTTATGTGTTATCAAACTGACTAAATAATAAGAACATAAGTAAAAGTATAATAGAGATATAATTATGTTATGGAAAATGAAAGTGGATTTCCTCTTGTTCTAATGGGTACACGGCATTTTTGTTAGAAATTCAGGTTTCTGTTGATGTCTTTATTAAAATGTTTTTTTAAAATATTCAGGAAAACATAACACAAAAGCTCATGTGCCTAAGGCCTGAATTTCAGGGTCAGGGTAATATAGAGAAAATATAAACAAAAGCTGAGTAGCTTAGGTATTTCAGACCAAGTAGGATAGAGCACCAGTTAAGACATTTTATTTCTCTGACATAGGTATCTGTCTTTTATCAGATTGAGACCAATTTTTTCTTCTCCCAAATGGCAAACAACAAGCTTGGGGATGTTTCAACAGACATTTTTTTCACTAAGGGTGTGTAGTTCTATGAACAAACAACAGTCATAATTTCCTTAGTCATGATGACAAAGTACAAGCATATGTAGCATCATGACAGGTACATCTTCCCTTGTGGGTTCACAGGCTGCCGCATGGACATTTTCCAACATCATGCATTTTCAGACGTGGATGTTGCCAGAATTATCGCACCAGATGCTTTTGTGTGTCGAACCATCTGCACCTATCACCCCAGCTGCCTTTTCTTCACATTCTATACAAATGCGTGGAAGACAGACTCACAGAGGTCAGTAGGCGTGGGTCACGTTTGTTACTGTCTTGGCATCATTTTCATTTCATACTTTGAGTTTTTCCCAAGTTTTGTTCATTTCTCTCAAGACACTTGAACTCATAGAATGAACTTATGATTACCAGAGGGGAAAGTGGCGAGGGAGAAGGACAGTTTGGGACTTTAGGGTAGACATGTACACACTACCAACAAGGACCTACTGTATAGCACCAGGAACTCTGCTCAACGCTATATGGCGGGCTGGTTGGGAGAGGAGTTCAGGGAAGAAGCATGTATGTATATGCATGGCTGAGTCCCTTTGCTGTCCACCTGAATCTATCACAACATTGTTAGCTATACTCCAATATAAAATAAAATTTTTTTAATTAAAAAAAAACACTTGAACTAATAGTTTAAATAGAGGCTCTTCTGCTAGGTGCAGATTGGTTAAGAGATTAGCAGACTTTCCTACCCATCTTCTCTTACTTAAACAGGCCATCCAATCAATGAACAATAGCCATGGATACCTTTCCTACTAATCTTAATGTTTTGTATTCGCTTGAAGTAAACCATTCACTGGGAGCATGTCCTTTAAGATCCTTTGTTCTGACCCCAGTGTTTCAGAAACTAGAGCCCTGTTTGTCCTGATCAAGGTTCCGGTTCCATCTCTTGACCCATAGATAACCTGTCCTTTTCTTTACACACAAGATGGAGCTAAGAGAAGGGTATCAAGTTATAATAGCATCAGCACCACAAATCCCCAGAATCTGTTCTTTCTTCTTTTTTAATTAGAAGGTAGAACTTTACCTTTCTCCTCTTTTCGGGCTATCTGTGCCTATAAGTTTTCTTCAGAGGGAGATGTGGCTTGATTTACATTTAATCTCTGTAATTCACCAGAGTCCTGTAGTCTGATGTTCTTTGGAGGGAATTTCTCAGAAGAATAAAATTTGCAGGGGGTGTTTTCTTGATATGAGGTGTTCTTGTATTTGCCTTTAATGGGGTTTTCTTTCTTTCTCTTGTCTCTTTTTTTTGGACAATAGAAATGTTTGTTTCCTTAAGACTTCTCAAAGTGGGAGCCCAAGGTCCCCTACTCCTCAGGAAAATGCCATCTCTGGATACAGCCTTCTAACCTGCAAACAAACTCTGCCTGGTAATGCGATTTGGTAAAAAATTATTACACAAAATGTGATGCATTCTATGATCTTCTAACAAGCCTCAGTGTTCCAGAAACTTGTGTAGGTGTGGCTTATCATTTGCATTTTCTATCTTTTTCACATTTGTCATAGGTACAGAGCCCTGCCACTCCAAAATTTACCCGCAAGTTGCTTTTGAAGGAGAAGAGCTGCACGCGACCTTCGTTAAAGGAGTGGATGAGTGCCAAGAGACCTGTACAAAGATGATTCGCTGTCAGTTTTTCACTTATTCTTCATTCCCAGAAGACTGTAGAGGAGAGAAGTTAGTGGATGCTTATTTTTCAAAACCAGTTGGCAGATAATTTCCTGGGCTTTCATCCTCTGAGGTTTAATCTCATGCTGATCATCTTGTCTAGGTGTAAGTGTTCCTTACGTTTGTCTTTGGATGGTTCCCCAACTAACATTACTTATGGGCCGCGAGCAAGCTCTGGTTATTCTCTGAGACTGTGTAAACGTGGGGACAGCCATGGTGAGTAAATCTCACTTTTTTCATAAAACTGTAGAGGGATGTCTGAGTTGTTTAGATAGCTTTTTAAATCTTCTATAAAGGAACTATGTGTCTTGTTTTCCTTAATTGAAGGGGATTGTGACTCACCCTCTGGTCCCAACCATTAACTTCAATGCTCTCTTTTTAGTCTGTACAACAAAAAGGGCTCGCGTTGTTGGAGGAACAGATGCTTCCTGGGGAGAGTGGCCCTGGCAGGTCAGCCTGCAAGTGAAGCTGAGAGCTCAGAGCCACCTGTGCGGAGGGTCAATCATTGGACGCCAGTGGGTCTTAACTGCTGCCCATTGCTTCGATGGGTAAGGTTTGGCTGTATCTTACCTGGAGTTGTATCTTGCCTCTTCATTTTGAAGACTCTATAATACATTTCTACATCATCATGTCACTTTATTAATATCCATCCCTCTACAAAGTTACAATAGCTTTTGGTGGTAAAAACTTTGGAGATTTTCTCTCTCAGCAACTTTCCCAGGTAACTCAGGGATAAAGAATCCGCCTGCCTCCAGGGAAGGTTCGATCCCTGGGTTGGAAAGACTCCCTGGAGGAGGAAATGGCAACCTGTTCCAGTATTTGTGGCTGGAAAATTCCATGGACAGAGGAGCCTGGTGGCCTCCATGGGGTCGCAGACTTGGACATGACTGAGTGCCCATGCACGCCACTGTTAACTGTAGTCACCATGCTATATGTTATATCCCCAGAACTTATTTATCCTATAACTTTGCTCTAGATAGTAACTTTAGACTTACTTTGCATATATCCATATTTAAAGAGTTAATTTAAATGTTCACACTTCCCCAAATATACATATAATTTAAATAGTGCTGAGGTCCCTCTCATTTGCCCTACTAGAGGTGTTACATAGAAACTGGGTTTTCCTCTTGATTGGATGTCAAAAGACACAACCAAGCCAAAAATTGGGAGAAGGAAGGATTTATTATTGCAGTGAGTAAGGAGAACACTGGGGATCTTTCCCAAAGCAATTGCATCCCCAAACAGCAGAACTGGAGAAGTTTTAAGCTAAGGGTACATGCATATTCTTGAAGGGCCTTTGCCTGAGTTCAAGCCTTGGTTAACTGAAGTCATGAGGGTCAGAAAAGGTCAACATCATCATGTCTTAGGTTCCAGTTGATCTGGTAGTTGAGTGCTTCTGGCTAATCTTTGCCATTGAAAGACAACTAGGAATCTTTACAGCTGATCCATAATCTTTGCTGTTGTTACTTCTCTTACCTGTAATAGTCCTTTGTCTCTGCATTCTTTTATTCCCTTTAAGATCATTAATTACTGAGACCTATTCAAGGACAGGGCTTTCCTGTGGTTTAGCCATAAAGAATCTGCCTGCAATGCAAGAGACGGATCCCTGGATGGGGAGAATCCCCTGGAGGAGGTCATGGCAACCCACTCCAGTATTCTTACCAGGAAAACACTATGGACTGGCAGGCTATANCCCTTTAAGATCATTAATTACTGAGACCTATTCAAGGACAGGGCTTTCCTGTGGTTTAGCCATAAAGAATCTGCCTGCAATGCAAGAGACGGATCCCTGGATGGGGAGAATCCCCTGGAGGAGGTCATGGCAACCCACTCCAGTATTCTTACCAGGAAAACACTATGGACTGGCAGGCTATAGTCCATGGGGTTGCAAAAAGTCCAACACGATCGAAGCAATTGAGCACATTCAAGGACTAGCATTGTGGCTCGGCTTAGATCATAAAATGGCTTAAGCTAAAAATGGTTTCTTTTGTATCAAGAAAACCATGACTGGATCTCTTTCTCTGGGGACTCCCTATCCTAGCTGGTTACAGAGAGACTTGTGTACAGTCATTCTTTCTTGCCAGTTCTGAATTTCATGGAAATGATTGCTTTCAACTTGGTGAATGATTTTCCATGATAAACTGTGAGATATCTTCCAAACAGTTTATCTAAGAAAGAGACAGCAACATCCTTGTATATTCACTTACAGAAAACATGACATAATTACACATTTTCCAATATTTTTAATTAAATCTTCAGAGTTCAGCACTGCTGCTGTTGGTGCTAAATTGCAAGGAGAAATTAGGTATGTAAACATATGAACTGAACAAGGAACAGCAGACTGGTTCCAAATAGGAAAAGGAGTACGTCAAGGCTGTATATTGTCACCCTGCTTATTTAACTTATATGCAGAGTACATCATGAGAAATGCTGGACTGGAAGAAACACAAGCTGGAATCAAGATTGNCCGAATATAATAAACTGAGAACACACCCTAATCACAGAAAGTGAAGGGAGAGAGTTTTCTTGGGAAATGTGATGTATTCTGCTTCTGATAACTAAACTGCAATTTTTAAAATTTAGATTCTCAATGGCCCATATGCCTACCTTCCAAAGGAGACAGAAATGTGATGTATACTGAATGCTGGGTGACCGGATGGGGATACAGAAAATTAAGAGGTAAGAAACTATACTTCTCTGTGTGCTACAGCTGAAGATACAGAACACAGTTTAATCACAACATTTTCTGCTATCTCAAATCACACAGCTAAAATGAGAATAAAATAATAACATTATTCAATTGCAGAAAGTGTATTCATAAGGATGGAAAGGCAAAAATCACCCAAATGAAGATGATACCTCGCCTGTTTGATTGGAAATTTTAAATATGACAATCTCTTTAAAGAGTCATTATTTTTAATGAACTGTAATTCAAAACCTAGCACTTTTCAGTAAATGTCTTAGCCTGTTATCCAATTATTTTCTCTGGGAAGTAATTCCAGTTAGAGCCATAATTAATTTTGAGCTTAATTAACATGAACAAAATGGTACAATAGTGAGACTAACAATCTTCTCTACATGCTGTAATTACAAAGGTCTGTGAACTAAACCTGATTTTGTTTTCTTCTAGATTTTTAAATAGGTGCGGTTTTGATTTTAAATATATGCACTTATGTTTAAATTTATATTATATGTATGTGGTTTTTCCATTTATAAATCAAAATTTTGCTTTAGACAAAATACAGAATACTCTCCAGAAAGCCAAGGTACCTTTGATGACTAATGAAGAATGCCAGGAAGGTTACAGAAAGCACAGGATAACCAATAAGATGGTCTGTGCTGGCTACAGAGAAGGAGGGAAGGACGCCTGTAAGGTAACCCTGTCTTCAGCCAACTGAATAAACTCAAATTAGAATGTTTGATGCACTAAACTTTTTTTCCATTTTTAACTTTTTTTTTTACTAATTTATTTATATTTGGCTGCACTGGGTCTTTGCTGCTGCGCAGGGGCTTTCTCTAGTTGCAGGGCCTGGGGACTACTCCCAAGCTGCAGTGCTCAGGCTCAGTAATGTGATGCATGGGCTCAGTATGTGGGATCTTAGTTCCCAGACCAGGGATTGAACCCAGCCCCCACCCGCCACCACATTGGCAGGTGAATTCTTAATCACTGGGCCACCAGGGAAGTCCTTGGTTTGGTGCATCTTTTAAAAAACAGTCTTCCGCCAACGAGCAGGGAACACAGTGGGTTTGTTTTTTCCTTACCCTAAAATCTGACGTGGATAGATTGGTGTGGGGGACAGGTAATCTGCTTCTTTGAAGTTTATTAAAGGGCCAAGAGCGAATTTCAGGTGAAATCACTCCCAGGGCAAGGTATTTAAGATGCGAAGTCTGAACTGATCTGTGTGCCCTTCTCTTTTCTCTGTTTGTCACAGGGGGATTCAGGGGGGCCCCTGTCCTGTAAACACAACGAGGTGTGGCACCTGGTAGGCATCACGAGTTGGGGTGAAGGCTGCGGCCAAAGGAACCGGCCAGGTGTTTACACCAACGTGGTCGAGTATGTGGACTGGATTCTGGAGAAAACGCAAGGCCCTTGAAAGGGTCCTCAGAGACCATTCGACTTCCTGAAGGGTAAATCAGATCATTCCCTGAAAAGGGTTTGGATTTCACTGAAGAAGACACTGCACCTTCATTTTCCTCCACAGGCTACAATTCTGAGACTGTGACAGACTGGAAGGGTTGGGTATTAGTAAGAAAAAGCAAACTGTCTTGCTCCCTAAGCTCCCAGGGTTCCGTGATGATCAGAGTCTGACTTCAGTATCCAGGCTCTGTTTGGTTGGCTATACCTCTCCTAAACCAAGGATATACAATCAAGATTAAGATATTTAAAGATGAAAGCATAGCCAGATGGACCAGAAAAGAATCAAGTGGCGGCACCAAAGGATTGGGTGAAAGTGCTCAAAGAAACCACTGTAAAAAGGTGTGGTGAATGAAACAGGAAGCGGAGAAAATAGGAACCAGGGCAGTATTCATCTAATCACAAGATTCTGTGCTCTGCGTACAGGAACTCTTTTGGGAAAAAAAGAACTGAATCTGATGGCAGGTTTCAGAATAATCGATAATTCTTGTTGTTAATTTTTAAATGGGTTTGGGTAGAGAAAAGCTATGAATGAGTGTGAATGTGGACTCCAGAATTTCTGTAAGGGTAAGGATTAAAAGCAGCAATCTACCTGGAAGTGGGTCCTATGTGCATGGATTTCATACGCATTTGGCATAGTTTTGGGTACAAGAGGGCTGGTGAAGATGAGGGGGGCAAGCTAAAGACTTTAGACAGCCTGCCTTGTGAGTGTGGGTTCACACATCTACATTTGTAGATGATAAATATATTGGACAGAAATCAATGTAATATACACCAGTCCTACAGGAGACAATGATTTGGGAACACATGGATGGGTACAGTAGTGTCTTCAGCATTTTCAAGGCAGTACCTTGTATTCTCAGTACTGGGATGTTCCCTGTCATGCAAGTATTTACATGGTTATTGTTTTTGTTATAGTCTAATAATCTAAAATTTGCACTATCTCCAACAGTTTTCAATCCATGCCAACAACCTGAGTCAAGATTCTACCTAATATGCACAGTATTGATTGAGCAGACTGAACTGGGGGGAATACGGTGGTGAGCCAGTCAATATATCTCTACCTTCATGAAGCTTCCAGTCTGCTTAGCAGGAGCCACAAAAAGAAAGTAATTACACCTGTATAAAATACAGAATTTTAAATGGAAATGAGGAGGCAGCATAGGGTTCTACGAGAAGGGAAGGGAAAGAGAATTTGGAGCAGGTTCAAAGATTGGGATAAAAAGGAATTTTCCGCGGAAGACACAGTAAAAACAAAAGCAAAAAAAAAAAAAAGACTGGAATGGCATTAAGACCTTGGCTACTGGCCCACCTCATTAAAGACTCAGGGAATCTTTGCTCCATTGTGATGAAGAGGCTTGTCCCAGCTGGTCCTGTTGGACCCCCTCCTCCCTTCACCCCCTGGGTCCTCCTCACCCTCTCATCTTCTGCTCTTACGGGCTTTCCCCACGGCCTACATCAGAACAGGGCAGAACGGGCCTGTCCCTGTCCTTGGGCAAGGGGCTTTCCCACATTCTGGTTAAGGTCTTCAAAGTTCACATGTAGAGACTTCACTACTGCCCTAGGCTCCAGCAGCCGTGAAGGGTGGTGCCGTCCTGTGGGGGTGGTTTCCTCTCTCAGCCCGCCTCTCCCCGAGAAGGCCTGAAGCTGCCTGGTACCCTGGGGACGGGGGCGCTTCTGGGGGCCTCTCCCGACATCCATCCCATTTCCCTCCAGGAGTGTGTATGCAGTGATCGTCCATCAGAACAAGCAAGCTTCTGTTTCCTTCTGTCCTTCCCAAGGCCATCTACAAACTGAAACTAACTCTTCCAAGCAATTTTTCATCTAGGAATGTGCGTGCGTGCGTGCATGTGTGCGTGCCTGAGCGTGCGCGCGTACGTGTGCGTGCTGCTACCTGGGGTGGGGGTGCAGGAATGAATGACAAGGAATATGTCTGATAACCACAACACTTTACACACACTCAGCTTCACTGCTTGTCTGGATCTTGATGAGCTCTCGTCTTCAGATGCAGATTTAGTTTCCTAGGGCTTGGGTAACACAGTGCCACATGCTGAAAGCTTTAAAACAACAGAAACTCTTCCTCTCACAATTCTACAGGCTGGAAACCTAAGGTTCAGCAGGGTCATGCTTCCTCCCAGGCCCCCAGGGGTGGGTCTTTCTTGGTCTCTAAATTTTAAATTATGGCCATCTTAGATCTCTGGGGGCCTTCCCTGATAGCTCAGTTGGTAAAGAATTCGCCTGCAATTCAGGAGACCCCAGTTCAATTCCTGGGTCGGGAAGATCTGCTGGAGAAGGGATAGGCTACCCACTCTGGTGTTCTTGGGCTTCCCTTGTGGCTCAGATGGTAAAGAATCTGCCTGCAATATGGGAGACCTAGGATCGATCCCTGCATTGGGAAGATCCCTTGGAGAAGGGAAAGGCTACCCACTCCAGTATTCTGGCCTGGAGCGTTCCATGGACTGTACAGTCCATGCGTCTGTAAACGGTCCAACATGACTGAGCGATTTTCAGTTTCATTTAGATCCACAGGGCACTCAGGTGTGAAAGAAGAGTTCTGAGCACTGCACCACCAGGGAACTCTTCAGTTAGGAGCTTCTGGAGCAGCCGTTTCAGCAATCTTTTAAGGACATCATCTCTGTCATCTCACTGGATCCAAAAGAGTTAAAATGGACATCCTAGCGTTAACAGGTTATTAAGTGGATAGCCTAGACTTAAAATTTAGTCGGCCAACCAGTCAGCGATTAGTGTTGTTAATGATAATAGGAGCATCATTTTTGGCTAACAAGAATAAGTGAAAGTGTTAAGTCACTCAGTCCTGTATGACTCTTTGAGACTCCATGGACTGTAGCCTGCCAGGCTTCTCTGTCCATGGAATTCTCCAGGTAAGAATACTGGAGTGGGTTTCCATTTTTTTCTCCAGGAAATCTTCCCAACCCAGAGATCAAACTCGGGTCTCCTGCATTTGCAGGCAGAGTCTCTACCATCTGAGATACCAGGGAAGCCCAACAAAAGAAGAAAAGAATGTTATATTACAATATGTCCGTCTTGCAGAATGCCTGCTGTGTGCTTTACTTATCATACCTTGTACTCCTTGTTACCACCATGGAAGACAAGGTATTATTATCCCCGTTATAGCATGATATCATGTTGATGCTTTTACAGGGGAAAAAAAAAAAGACAAAATACTTTTCGAATATTTTCCTCTCAATTCTCCACTTTCCCTCTAGATGGCACTTTGGTACCTCCTTTGGCCTCATTTTAAACCCTAGGATCTGACAGAATGCATTTAATTTATGATGTATGTAAACAAATTCTGTGTATTGATATATATCTGGAAACATTAAATCAACTGCTTCAATTCAAATTCACATGACTTTTCAAATATAATGGTTGTCTAGTTTCAAATATAATGGTTGTTTAGTTCCTAGACAGTAGTTTGTCCTTTAAACCATGTGCTCCAGAGTCCCCCAGCTTTGGGGACTTCACTTCCCCTTAGTGACCAACTACAGGAGCCCCCAGCAGTGGGTGACCCTGGGCCTGGGTACCAAGGTGTGCTCCCAAAGACCTCTAGTGCTGCAGACCAAGTGCTTACCTGTCTTCCAAAAAGTCACCCCCTGTCACTTGCCATCTGGTTGAATCCCATGGCTTGGGACTTCTTTTTTAAACAATATTTATGTATTTATTTGGCTGTACTGGGTCTTAGCTGTGGTAGGCAGGATCTTTAGTTGTGGCATGTGAACTCTTAGTTGNCTGTCTTCCAAAAAGTCACCCCCTGTCACTTGCCATCTGGTTGAATCCCATGGCTTGGGATTTCTTTTTTAAACAATATTTATGTATTTATTTGGCTGTACTGGGTCTTAGCTGTGGTAGGCAGGATCTTTAGTTGTGGCATGTGAACTCTTAGTTGTAGCATTTGGGACCTAGATCCCTGACCAGGGATCAAACCCAAGCACCCTGCATTGGGAGCTCAGAGTCTTAGCCACTGGACCACCACGCGTGTCCCTCGGGACTTCTTCTTGCCGTCTCTCTGTGGTTTCCTTTAAGCTGCTGCAATCCTTTCTCCCAACCCTCAGCTGTCTATGCGTCTCCCCTTCCCCCTGCCTGGCTTGGTCCACATGTGAACACAACCTGCTTCCCTTGATTATTCAGCGTATTTTAAAGATCACACTGCAATATTGAAAACAAGCAGAAACCTTTGAATTCTGAAGGCTTGGTGAGAGAAAAAAAAAAAGAAAAGAAAAATACACCTCCCCTCAACACACACACACACACACGCACACCCCACATTTGGAAGTGAACAGTGGAAATAGTAACAGACTTTATTTTGGGGGCGGGCTCCAAAATCACTGCAGATGGTGACTGCAGCCATGAAATTAAAAGACACTTGCTCCTTGGAAGAAAAGTTTTGACCAACCTAGTCAGCATATTAAAAAGCATAGACATTACTTTGCCAACAAAGGTCCATCTAGTCATGGCTATGGTTTTTCCAGTGGTCATGTATGGATGTGAGACTTGGACTGTGAAGAAGGCTGAGCAGTGAAGAATTGATGCTTTTGAACTGTGGTGTTGGAGGACTCTTGAGAGTCCCTTGGACTGCAAGGAGATCCAATCAGTCCATCCTAAAGGAGATCAGTCCTGAGTGTTCATTGGAAGGACTGATGTTGAAGCTGAAACTCCAATACTTTGGCCACCTGAGACAAAGAACTGACTCATTGGAAAAGACCCTGATGCTGTGAAAGACTGAAGGCAGAAGGAGAAGGGGACGATGGAGGATGAGATGATCGGATGGCATCATCAACTCAATAGACATGAGTTTGAGTAAACTCCAGGAGTTGGTGATGNAGACAAAGAACTGACTCATTGGAAAAGACCCTGATGCTGTGAAAGACTGAAGGCAGAAGGAGAAGGGGACGATGGAGGATGAGATGATCGGATGGCATCATCAACTCAATAGACATGAGTTTGAGTAAACTCCAGGAGTTGGTGATGGACAGGGAGGCCTGGCGGAGAAGGCAATGGCATCGCACTCCAGTACTCTTGCCTGGAAACTCCTATGAACGGAGGAGCCTGGTGGGCTGCAGTCCATAGCGACTGAACTAAACTGAAGAATACAGTTACTCCAAGACTCCATGAGTCCAGTTGTTCCACTGAGGTTTCCCTACTGGCTGTGTGTCTCCCAGAGCCCCCAGCTTGCAGAGACCAGTGAGCTTGGGCCCAAATCTCATACTGTTTTGTAGCTTTGACGAAAAAAACCTCTTAGGGAGTCTTAGCATTTGGGTTTGTCCACTACATGGGACAGAGAGACGGCCTGAGGTACAAACCTGCCCTGAGTCATGGACAGTATTTAACAAGCCTGCCAGCTGACTTATAGGGACTTGAAAAAATTTTAAAACCGGTGGGAAGGAAGTCTAGAGAAGTAGGTGCAAGTCTCCCAAAGGGTAGTGTAAAACCGTCAGAACTTCCAGATGTGCCCACTAGAGGGCGCAGTTATTCTGTGAACAGAAGACTAATCTAGAATTCAGAATCCAGAACTGAGACATTTTTGAAGCCTCCTGTCACTCCCCTCTCAGCCCTACCTTAGCCTGTCTTCAATTTGTAGGCCTCGAGTTTTCAAAAATCACTGGAGTCCAGTCTTAGCTTGAGCATTCCGTAACAAAACCGCAATTCCTACTAATCAGAGATCCTTAGGTGCTGTGGAGGGCACGTTGTGCAGAACCCCTGATCAGTTACAGGCAATACCTTCCGGGGTTTTTTTTGGCTCCCACGAATCTATCTCTGGCTGCCACGAAACTCTTTAGAAGCTTCTGTCCCCCTCGCTGTGTCTGGACATCACAGGAGTGGACTCAAAACACCTCCCCAGTTCAGCTACTATATCTCTAAACTAGAATCGCCTTCTGTGAAAGAAAAAAAACAAAACAGGGCCTTTTAGAAATTGAGTTCAGATGATGGCCCCCTGATAAGAGGGGCCTGTTCATCAGATATCTCAGTGGCCACACTGTAGGGGGAAGTAAGGCCTCCAGAAGTCATGTTATTCCAACATAAGCCATTAAATTGTTTATTTGGCATAATTTGGCGTAAGATTTACTTTCTCATGCCATCTTATTGGGAGTTAGTGGGGACAGTGAGCATAAGGCAAGTCATGAGGACTGTTGTTCAGTTGCCACGTCATGTACAACTCGCAACGGCATGGACTGCAACACACCAGGCTCCTTTGTCCTCCACTATCTCCCAGTGTTTGTTAAATTCATGCCCGTTGAGTCAGTGAAGCTACCTAACCATCTCAGCCTCTGCCACCCCCGTCTCCTTTCGCCCTCAAGCTTTCCCAGCATCAGGGTCTTCTCCAGTGAGTTGGCTCTTTGCATCAGGTGGTCAAATTATTGGAGCTTCAGCTTCAGACCCAGTCCTTCTAATGAATATTCAGGCTTGTTTCCTTTAGGACTGACGACTTTGATCTCCTTGCTGTCCAAGGGACTCTCAGGAGTCTTATCCAACACCACAATTTGAAGCCATAGATTCTTTGGTGCTCAGCCTTCTTTATGGTCTCTCACATCCATACATGACTACTGGAAAAACCACAGCTTTGACTACACGGAACTTTGTTGTACTGTTTACCAAAAGAATCCGACATTTACATTTAACGGTATGATTTATCTCAATTTTTAATCCAAATCTGGATTCCATGTGCTTGTGTTTCATGTTGAATTTTCCCATCTGTTTCCAAATTTGACATTGCTCTGAAGTTTCCCCTTTAAGCTATGTTAATTGGGTTCTAGAAATATAAAGATGACTGGAAAGAATTAAGTCAGAGTATGAACAGTGCACTGGGATTGTGGAGGGGATTTTTATTCATCTCTCTCTGTATTTTGATGTATTTTACAAGTTTCCTCAAGAAATATGTCTTGTATTTTTATTCAGAAAATATCATTAAAATTCCTAAATATTTAAGACTGTTAAATTTTTATTCCTGATCATCTGAACATGAACATAAGCCAAAAGCTTCTCCCAGTTAAGAACAGAAAGCTTTTAGCACTGAAACACATAATGAAATATTTAATGGGCATTTTATATGACTGGATCCACTGAGAGCAAAATAACCACACTTTTAGACATACATCAAAAAAAATCTTTAAAGAAATCGACATTATTTTAAAGTTTATGAATTAGTTATATTTTAGATTTATTCTACTTTTGATCATAGGGATGAGTTACAACCCTTGCTCTGCTGTCCTCTCGTTTGGGGCCTCATTTGGGTACCACTTGCCTCTTTGATCATTAGAACATACAAGGAATGTCTGTAGAAGCAATAGATGCTTCTCACGGAAAGTGAAGTGAAGTGAAAGTTGCTCAGTCATGTCCGGCTCTTTGCAACCCCATGGACTATGTAGTCCATGGAATTCTCCAGGCCAGAATACTGGAGTGGGTAGCCTATCCCTTCTCCAGTGGATCCCAACCCAGGAATCGAACTGGGGTCTCCTGCATTGCAGGCGGATTCTTTACCAAGTGAGCTATCAGGGAAGCCCCTACTTCTCACGGAAGACAAGCTGTTTTCCTTTGGCTGCTAAGGATGATATAATGATCCACACTGTGAGCAGAAGAGGCCAGTTTCCAGAGAGCGAGGCTGGTTTTTGGCAGTGCTGATGCCCTGATCAGAATGAGATGACGCCGTGAATTCCCATCCCGATGAAGGAAATTAAAAAATCCAATTTGAAATCAGCTTTGACTAGACTTTGCTGCCAAATGAAAAAATGATATGAGCTAAATAATTCAAGCCTTTATTTAGAGCCACACCGTGTGGGACATTGCCTCTCCGCTGGCAAAAGCCTGGCCTAGGAATTCAGCTGCTTCATCCTCGCTGCATTCTAGCCTCCACCTGCCACCCCAGGAAACTGCCGGCACCTGCAGATCCCCGACAGCTCACCTTCTGGAGCCGAGGGGCTGATCTGTGGAGCCAAAACTCCTCTCCCCACTGCCTTACTTTGGGTTCATCAAAAACAGAACATCAGAGAAGATTCTCAATACTATTCATAATGGAATAAAACTTGATTCTTTTCTATTGGAAAAAAAAAAAAAAAAGTTGTCCAGCTCCGGTGAGGGTGTCAGAGAAGCACAGGAGGAACTTTCTGCCCAGAGTTTGCATCTTTGCATTTGACTTCCCTTGTAGCTTAGTTGGTAAACAGTCTGCCTGCAATGCAGGAGACCAGGGTTCGATCTCTGGGTCGGGAAGATTTCCTAGAGAAGGAAATGGCAACCCACTCCAGTATTCTTGCCTGGAGAATCCCATAGACAGAGGAGTCTGGCAGGCCGCGGTCCATGGAGTTGCAAGAGTCGGACACGACTTAGCAACTAAACCACCACCACCATCCATTGTGGAGTTTCCTCCGGCTCTCATCCAGTCACCTGGCCCTGCCCTATATACATAGAACCTCCTGTGCCCCAGGGCTGGCGGTGCTACAGTCACACAGGTCTCTCTCCAGCTGACCTGCAGTCCTGGTGGCTAGTCAGCTACATCCTTCTCCCAATAATTGATCTAATGCAGAAGTAGAAATTGGCTTCCCAGGTGGTGCTAGTAGTAAAGACCCCACCTGCCAAAGCAGGAGACAAGAGATGCAGGTTCAATCCCTGGGTTGGGAAGGTCCGCTGGGCAGGGCGTGGCAACCCACTCCAGTATTCTTGCCTGGAGAATCCCATAGACAGAGGAGTCTGGCAGGCCGCGGTCCATGGAGTTGCAAGAGTCGGACACGACTTAGCAACTAAACCACCACCACCATCCATTGTGGAGTTTCCTCCGGCTCTCATCCAGTCACCTGGCCCTGCCCTATATACATAGAACCTCCTGTGCCCCAGGGCTGGCGGTGCTACAGTCACACAGGTCTCTCTCCAGCTGACCTGCAGTCCTGGTGGCTAGTCAGCTACATCCTTCTCCCAATAATTGATCTAATGCAGAAGTAGAAATTGGCTTCCCAGGTGGTGCTAGTAGTAAAGACCCCACCTGCCAAAGCAGGAGACAAGAGATGCAGGTTCAATCCCTGGGTTGGGAAGGTCCGCTGGGCAGGGCGTGGCAACCCACTCCAGTATTCTTGCCTGGAGAATCCCATAGACAGAGGAGTCTGGCAGGCCGCGGTCCATGGAGTTGCAAGAGTCGGACACGACTTAGCAACTAAACCACCACCACCATCCATTGTGGAGTTTCCTCCGGCTCTCATCCAGTCACCTGGCCCTGCCCTATATACATAGAACCTCCTGTGCCCCAGGGCTGGCGGTGCTACAGTCACACAGGTCTCTCTCCAGCTGACCTGCAGTCCTGGTGGCTAGTCAGCTACATCCTTCTCCCAATAATTGATCTAATGCAGAAGTAGAAATTGGCTTCCCAGGTGGTGCTAGTAGTAAAGACCCCACCTGCCAAAGCAGGAGACAAGAGATGCAGGTTCGATCCCTGGGTTGGGAAGGTCCGCTGGGCAGGGCGTGGCAACCCACTCCAGTATTCTTGCCTGGAGAATCCCATGGACTGAGGAGCCTGGCATCCAATGGACTCAGCTGAAACAGCTTAGCACAGCACAGTCCTGGGTCCTTGTCGCTGCTTGCGGGCTTTTCTCTAGCTGCGGCGAGCGGGCGCTCCTCTCCAGGTGCGGCGCTTGGGTTTCTCACGTGGTGGCTGCTTGTGTTGCAAAGCACAGGCTCTGGGCACATGGGCTTCAGCAGCGGTGGCTCCCGGGCTTAGCTGCTCTGGGCACATGGGATCTTCCTGGGGCAGGGATCAAACCTCTGTCCCCTGCACTGGCAGGTGGATTTTTAACCACTAGGCCACCAGGGAAGCCCTTAAATACGTATTGTATGAATCTTCTCCCAGCTTGTGGTTGTCGATTTTATGTTCTTTATTAAATCTTTTGATGTACTTTAAATAATTTGATATAATTCTATATCAAACTACGAGTCTTTTATGATTAGTTATTTTGGGTCTTATTGAAAACCCTTCTTCACTGTTAATTTTATAAAATTGTTTTCCAAAATATCTGAGGGTTTTTGGTATCACATTGAAGTCTTTCGTCCATCAGGAACTTATTTTGACATATGGTATGTAGAAAGAATCAATTTTCCCCACATGGATGACCAACTGTTCCAGGGCTATTTGGAAACTTTGATGCTTTTTTCAGTTATCGGCAATGCCACCATCACATATATTTTGGTTTCTCGTGTGTGTGAGTCTAGTTCTCTGCTCTTTATTGGGTTCCTCTTCTCGGTTTGTTGGCTTTAGTACCAGTATCACATTTTCTTAATTGACCATCGCTTTGCAATATGTCTTCCTCTCTGGTATGAAATGATTTCTCAAATTGTCCTTCTTCAGCATCTTGCCTGTTCTTATGTGTTTGCTACTCCATGTTATTTAGAACCATATGTCAAGTTTCTTAAAAAAAAAAAAAAAAAGAGCCAATAGGTGTTTGACTAGAATTGGGTTGATTCTAGATTAATTTGGAGAGGGAATACTACTGTGTATTCTGCTGTCTGGAGTTTTATGATATTGGGTTTTCCTACCTAGGAACACAGAATTTTTTCGTTGCTTTTGTATTTATTATTGTCTTTCAGTACAGTTTTTAGTGTTCTCCATGCTATCCTAAACATCTCTTCCTAGATGTCTTTCTGAGCATCTGGCTTTTGTGGTAGATTTTACTTGTAAAGTCCTCTGGGCCTGTTAATTTCTCCGTGAAAAGAATTTTGGTTACAGATTCAATCATTTTAATGCAAAAATATTTGGTTTAATTTAATATTTGAAGAGCCTGAGTGGCTCCAATGTTTTTCTCTAGAGAGGAAGGACATTTTCTTCTGCCTGCAGCCAAGGAGCCCTTCTGACTCAGAACCCCTTCAGCTTCAGGGAGGTAAGGCTGAGAAGGGAGTGCGGTCCGGGGGCTCCTCTCACTGTCCTGCAAGTTCTGCTGGCCCTCGTTTGTCTATTGGCAGCTGGACTCCAGAGGAACCTTGCTTTTATGTGAATAACGCTTAGAATGTGTGTCTCTGAAAGATGTTTAGGGCAGGCTGTGGGTGTTTTGACACCACCCCCGCGCCCCGCCCCCATGAAAGGGTCCCTGAGAATATCCAGTCTGACATTCTGCCAAAAGTAAACATCTCGAGGCTAACTCTTAGGAAGCCACTTACTATCACTCATGGCTCCCAGCTGCTACAAAAAATAATAATTTAGGGAAGTGCTGATCCTGATGGAAGGCGGCTGAAGGGCGCTCTTCTTTCTTTAGGGGGTAGGCTTATTTGAGGTGGGCAGTGACGAAGGCGGACACTGATGCTGTCCTTTCTGGTTTTCCACACATCTACCAACTGGGGAGTGGTAAAATGAGGCTATTTCAACCTGACAGCAATGCTTCGGGGAATGCTCAGTGCAAGTCGGGCTCATGTAGTGTTTCTAGTTTGCTTACGCACTCGCTTTGCTGAAAGAATAACCTTGTAAATGTTACTGAGCTCCAGTGAGGGCCGCACAGGACAGCCACGACCTTGGAACCAGCAGCAGCGCTACTCACTGTGATCACGCTCTAGTCTTTGCTCTCCTTTGCTTACGTGGACCTGCACTGGACCGTTGCTCTCAGACTTTTTTCTGAGAGTTCCTATCACCCACCACCTGTGAAATAAAACACTGTGCCCTAATCACCTCTGTGTCAACTTCTCAGCCTGGCAAATGTTTGGCGTATGGAACTCATCAAAGACAAGGGAAGTAAAGAGAACAGTTTGTTTCCTTTCTACATGGTTTGAATATATATATTTTTCAAAATCAGAAACATGATCTTATCAGTTCATTTGTAACTTGGTTTATATATAACCTTTTGTTGAATACAACAAATAAATTGAGGCACAAATATCTTTGGGAGCATCACCCATAAGAATATGTAAAATTGGCAAGTAGGTGAATTGCAGCTCATTCTAAAGGCCAGAGACATATCTGGAAATTACTCACAGCCTTGTTAGAGAGGCCAGCTCCGCTTACACAAGGCAGCCTAATTAGCACTCATGATTGCTTTCTATCTGATTTTACAGTGTATGCATACACGGTTTGGATTCTATCTTACCTCATTTGTGAAATAGTTTTTACCTTTTATTCTTTCACAAACGTTGGTTGTGATTTTCCTAAGTGTACATGATGCTGGATATTAGGAGTACAATAAAGTGAACGATTACCCTTTGGGATTTCAGAGTCTCAGGAGTAGACAGACAGACGGAGGAGTGTAAAAAGTACTTTGAAAGAGGTATGCATATACAAAATTCTCAGGACGATAACTGAGAGTAATGAAATCTGCCTGACAGTCAAGAAAGACTCAGTAGAAGAAATTATATTTGAGTCAGATAGCAAATACATAGGGATTTTCCAGGATAAGCACAAGAGAAACTTCTCGGGCAGAAGGACCATTAGATGCTGTGGCTATGAGGACAGTGGATTGGAATGGGAAGAACACGAGCTCACATTCTGGCCTGTCACTTCTTGGATCTTGATTGACAATCATTTTCCTCTGAGAGAATAATTTCTTCTTTGCAAATTAGACATAAATTACCTATCACACAAAGCTGTTGTAGTTTTGATTAAGATAAAAAGTGCCTAGCACAGCACACTGGCTCATAAAAATCAGTCTAAAAGTGGTAGTTTTAACTCACAGAAACAAATAATTCACGATAAATCAATGTCAGGAAATGAATCACAGGTCAATAATTATCTTTAATATCCTCCAGTGAAGTCCAAAGTGTTTAGAGACCTATCTCTCATTGCTTATTTCCGCTGCTTTTTATTCTGCTTCTAAAAAGAAGGGCAGAAGAAAGTTTTACATCCTCCACACTTAAATTTAGCTTAGTTTTGATTCACTGTGATATCAAACAATGGTGATTTCCATACTCTGCTGCATTCAGGTTAAAATAGAACTTAAATGGTTGACCCTCCATAGCACTTGATGTTCTGATGAGAATAACAGCTGGCTGCTCTGTATTTCAAATGTCTTTAGCATTCCACTGACTTCTCCCTACTCTTAGAAAGGAAAGGGTTATTAAGAGGTCTGTAAACAGTTTCTCCTTCCTTATGAACACCAGAAGCAAAGTTGGCCATGAGCAGAAACCCCTGCAAACACCAACTGTTAAATCGGGGTCTCTCAGGGTCGCCATACACTAATTACTCAGCTGTTGTCGTTCAGTTTCTAAGTCGGGTCTGCCTCTTTGAGACCCCATAGACTGCAGCACTCCAGGTTCCCCCGTCCCTCACTATCTCCCAGGGTTTGCTCAAACTCATGCCCACTGAGTCAGTGATGCTCTCCACCCATCTCAACCTCTGTCTCACCCCCTTCTCCTTTTTCCCTCAATCTTTCCCAGCATCAGAGTCTTTTCCAATGAGTTGGCTCTTTGCACCAGTTGGCCAATGATATTGGAGTTCCAGCTTCAGCATCAGTCCTTCCAGTGAATATTCAGGCTTGATTTCCTTTGGGATTGACTGATTTGATCTTGCAGTCCAAGGGACTCTCAAGAGTCCTCCCAGCACCACAATTCAAAAGCATCAATTCTTCAGCGCTCAGCCTTATTGTCCAGCTCTCACATCTGTACATGTGAAAGTTGCTCAGTCGTGCCCGACTCTTTGCGATCCCGTGGACTATACAGTCCATGGAATTCTCCAGGCCAAAATACTGAAGTGGGTAGCCTTTCTCTTCTCCAAAGGATCCTCCCAACCAGGGATCGAACCCAGGTCTCCCACATTGCAGGTGGATTCTTTACCAGCTGAGCCACAGGGGAAGCCCCCACATCCATACATGACTGGAAAAACCTTAGTTCTGACTAGATGGACCTTTATCAGCAAAGTAATGTCTCTGCTTTTTAATATGCTGTCTAGGTTTATCATAGCTTTTCTTCTAAAGGAGTAAGTGTCTTTTCATTTCATGGCTGCAGTCACTGTCTGCAGCAATTTTGGAGCCCAAGAAAATAAAATCTGTTACTGTTTCTACTTTTTCTTCTTCTATTTGCCATGGAATGATGGGACATGATGCCATGATCTTAATGTCTTGAACGTTGAGTTTAAAGCCAGCTTTTTCACTCTCCTCTATGACCCTCATGAAGAGGCTCTTTAGTTCCTCTTTGCTTTCTGCCATTAAAGTGGTATCATCTGCATCTAGAAAAGCTTTTAACAGGGTACTCCTTGTCTGTCCAGAACAGATCACTTACTGTCAATAAACTTGCCATGTGTGGACTGCAGCTGTGTTGAAGAATAAATGTTGGGACCAGATAAAGCTACATGATATGGAAGATAAATAAGCTGAAAGACCCTTAAACTCAGTGGCAGGTTTGCACTAATCTATCCCCCTACAAGCTTCTCTTTCAGAAACCAAACCTCATTCTGGCAGAAAAGGGGACTGGGTAGCTCTATGTTATGGATTCAGGCACTCCTGGGTACTGATCTATTGCACATACTATTATTTTTATTGTATATTTTACTTATCATCAATAACAGTCTTTCTGGGTATGAAATGTGTTTTGTATGCATCTGATTGACAGTTAAGGCCTTCGTGTTCATTCAATTTAAAAATCATAGAGAAATTCAATCTGAAATTGTCTTCACAAGAAGGAAGGACTCCAACTGCCCATCAGCCTGGAAAAACATGTAATGTTCATTTAATATACTTTTGTAGTTGTTTGAACCCAGAAGTCCTGGCGCTGCCTCTCTCTGCTCAGCTGTTACCTACTTCTTCTTGGGTGTTATTAAGTGTGTAAGAAGTTCTGGAGGAACAAATACTTTACTAGTAAAGATATCTGCTTGGGCTAGAACTTTTCTGACAATGGTAATGATCCCATTCGTTATTTTAATAGTTTAAATGGTACCTTGGAGAGTAAGAACATCTGCCATTAAAGGGGAAAAAAAGCATAGCTGAGTTGTGTCATTAATGAATTGAGCTGCTCATTAGCTAATCTTTTCCAGAGTCTCTAAATGATGTCCTGGCTAACGGCCACTAGAAATACAGAAGCATTTTAATAGAAGTTCTCAGTCTAAAACCTTGGCAGTTGTAACACTGATGACTTTGTACATAATAATAATAAAAACATACATAAGAGCTGCCAACTTTTACTGAGAGCTTACTATTTGCCAGACACTCATGGGAATAGGGAATCCCGGAAAAGACAAGCTGAATTAGTTCATCTGGCTAGCCATTGGATGTCTAACTCAAGTTACATGTACGTTTATTAAGTTAGGTCAATGACATTATTGGCCAACTGTTCAAAATCGTACAGATGGCGAGTACAGGCGGGCCCCAGAAGTTCATGATTTATGAGAAGATGTATCGCATATTGCCTCTCCGGAGAAGAAAACTCCTTTCTCCCAAGCAGCATCCATCTTCATCATGGGGCAACAGAAGAGAAAGTTTTGCTGTGGCCATTGCTGTTTTTATCCTTAATCTTCCTGACTTCCAAACCATCCAAAATGAACAAGGAATTGTCACGGACTGTGTTCAATGAACTATGGTTGGGTGGTGGCCATGAGTTTGAGCAAACTCTGGGAAACAGGGAAGGCTAGGGAAGCCTGGTGTGTGGCACTTCATAGGTTGCAGACTTCACGACTTAGCAACTGAAGAACAACATGGAAAAAAGAGAAAATTTCAGTCCTTTAATAAAATCTTCAACAACTCCAGCAGTTGATTCAGATCACTGGATTCTCATCAAATTCTAAGCAGGACAGAGTTTGTCAGAGAATTTACTCCCCAGTGGTATCTCATGCAGCCAATTGGACGAGTGTGGGAAGTCAGAAAGCCTGGCTCCAATCCCACCTCTGCTTGTTACTAAGCTGTGTGACTTCATCCAACTTACTACATCTTCTAATAGTTCACTTTCCTCATCTCTAAAAGTGGGGACACTAGAAACTACTTCATTGTGCTGTGCTTAGTCACTTAGTCGTGTCCGACTCTTTGGGACCCCATGAAACTGTAGCCCTCTGGGCTCCTCTGTCCATGGGATTCTCCAGGCAAGAATACTGGAGTGGGTTGCCATGCCCTTCTCCTGGGGAATCTTCCCCACCCAGGTATTAAACCCAGGTCTCCCGCACTGTAGGCGGATTCTTTACCATCTGCACCACCAGGCAAGCCCAACTACCTCATTGGGCTGTTGTAAAAATTGAATTCAAATGAGATGATACCAGATAATGCTCCAGTAATATGCCAAACCATCCACTAGTTGGCAGTTGTTATTATTTTTATGCTTATTGTTAATGGGAGGACTGCTTGGACCAGTTCATCTCAGTGATATTAGGCTTCAATTTCCTCCACCCAAGGTTTCAATACCACTCCTGCCAACTATGACTTGAACCCTGCCCCAAACTCCATTCACCTGCCCTAAGGTTCCATACAAGACCCCGTTTCCTATACACCCTTCCAACCAATACCATGGCCTCCTCCCTACTCCCCACGGGTTGTATTTCTACCATGAAATAAAATCAAAATCATGCCAGTGCTCACTTGGTTTTCTAGTATGAGCTGATGCAATAACTTTCTTATAGATGATCCAACAAGTTGCCTCCATGTTTTTTCAAGGCTTCACAGATCATTTCTTTGCTGAATAGTATTCCACTGTCTGCATGTATAACAGTTTATTTATCCATTCCCCTCTGACTCTTTGCAACCCCCTGGACTGTAGCCCTCCAGGCTCCTCTGTCCATGGGATTCTCCAGGCAAGAATCCTGGAGTGGGTTGCTGTGCCCTCCTCCAGGGAATCTTCCCAACCCAGGGATCAAACTTGCAACTCCTATGTTTCCTGCATTGGCAGGTGGGTTCTTTACCACTAGCACCACCAGGGAAGCCCTATTGAGGCTTAGATTTAATCTAATAATGTTATGATGTTGTATTGGGACAGATACAGGCATAATTAGGCAATGCTTTACTGCATAAACTCTGTGAGAGCTGTGTGTGGCTCTTTCTGCTTCCAAAATATCCTATGTAAAACCACTAATACTTGTAAAAGTCTGCTGTGAAGAATTTCCTCCCCTGAGTGTATCATTTTGACCACCGTGGGATGAGGGAACTTTCTGAAGTAATTGCTGACATGGAAATTCACAAAAAGGCTTTATGCCCCAGCGACCAAGAAGAAGAAAGCAAACAACTTGACGGAGAGATGCAGTTGCTTCCTGGTTGCAGGCACACCAAGCACATGTTCTATCAACTACTGGCACGTTTTGCTTTGGGGAACAGAAAGCTTCTTTATATAATACGGGTAATTACTCTCATGCTCAGCTGGGGGTTCGGCTCGGCTTCTGTCTCAGTAAACAGAACCAGAGAGAGGGGTTAGCTCTGCGGCGGGATGCCTGCCAAACGCTAATCCCTATTGGACGGATGAAAATAAAACCTTATTAAAACCTCTTGTTCTGGCCTTAAACATTTCCCTACGTTTCTGCCGTATGGCCTGAGCTAACATGTGTGGCTCCTTAAAACTGCGTCATCCTACGGGGTGCCTTTCTTGTGGGATGACCTTGTTTTCCACACTGTTAAATGTGTAGGTGGGGACCGTTTTGGTTGTTAAGTGTATTTAGTTATTCCTGAATGATCTTTTCATAAAGAAAACCCGAATATGCAATCACTCTGCTTAAAACCCTTTAAATGCTCCTTGGTGGTGGCGAGATGAAGATCCCAATTCCTCCCATAGCCCTCGGGGCCTAGCATCATTTGGCCTCTGACGGTCCCTGCAGTCTCCTCTCATACACGAGCCCCCCCGTCCCTTGCCGTCTGTTCTCAGCGCGCGTCTCCTTCTGTGACCTCTCTCCACAGCCCTCTATCACCTTTCCCAGGAATCAGTTCTTCTTCCAGTAGCTCAACTGTTACTTCCCTGGGAAGCACTTCTCACTAAGTAGCAAACAAACATGAAAATCCCTGGTGTGTGCTTTCCTGGGAAGGTACCACTTCTCAGCTCCTCCTTCCAGAATCACATTTCCCATCTGCAGGTGTCACCTAGAGATACAGGTCACATTCAGATGTCTGGCACAGGAGGTAGTGACTATGGTGGTGGTTGATGTTTTCCCCAGATATTTCTCTGAAAAACGCAAGGGCTGTTAGTGACAGTGGATTTGTGGCAATGACCATTGTTAGCTTCTCGTCTACAGAGATTTTGTAATTCTTTGGAAAGTTCAGGCTTCCCTGGTGGCTGAATGGTAAAGAATCTGCCTGCCAAGTCAGGAGACATGGGTTTGATCCCTGGTGCATGAAATTAAAAGATGCTTGCTCTTTGGAAGAAAAGCTATGACCAACCTAGACAGCATATTAAAAAGCAGAGACATTATTTTGCCAATGAAGGTCCATCTAGTCAGAGCTATGATTTTCCCAGTGGTCATGTATGGATGTGAGAGTTGGACTATAAAGAAAGCTGAGCACTGAAGAATTGATGCTTTTGAACTGTGGTGTTGGAGAAGACTCTTGAGAGTCCCTTGGACTGCAAGGAGATCCCACCAGTCCATCCAAAGGAAATCAGTCCTGAATATTCTTTGGAAGGACTGATGCTGAAGCTGAAGCTCCAATCTTTTGGGCACCTGATGCGAAGAACTGACTCATCTGAAAAGACCCTGGTAATGGGAAAGATTGAGGGCAGGAAGAGAAGGGGATGACAGAGGATGAGATGGTTGGATGGTATCACCAACTCAATGGACATGAGTTTGGGTGGACTCTGGCAGTTGGTGATGGACAGGGAGGTCTGGCATGCTGCAGTCCATGGGATCACAAAGAGTCAGACATGACTGAGCAACTGAACTGGACTGAACTGAATGGAGTAACTAAGCCTTCGAGCCACAACTACTGAGTGAGAGCCCTAGAGCTCAGCAGCTACAATGAGAGTGGTCTCTGCAAATAGAGAAAAGCCCTCACAGCAAGAAAGATCCAGCACAATCAAAAATAAACTATTTTTTTTTAAAAAAGAGGTCAAGAGAGGGCATGGTCATTTCAATCAGCACCTCCCAGGTCAGGCCCTAGTACGCTAGCTCCACAACTCCTGCAGCTGAGCCCTGCCATTGGCCGCCCTCATTTTTTTTCAGCCAATTTTGCTTGCATCTGTCCCACTTCTATTCATTATCCTGCCTGGTGATTTCCAAGTCATTCATTCCCTCATTCAGCTGGGCTCTAGTCCAGGTCACCTTCTGTACATGCCAAGCTTGATACTCCAGATATCATATTGTTACCAGGAAGCCCTGAGGAAGCTGTTCACAAACCCAAGTGATGGCAGAGGCAAGGTGGATCATCTTCTAAACACTCCTCACACCTTGCTTTCATCATCTCAGCAAGCTTTATGCCTTCAGATTTTTGCTACAGACTATTCTGACACTATTTCTTTGCATGCTTAAAAAAAGGAGAAAAGGACTCAGATTTGCCAAGAAAAAGAAACCCATAAGCTTCAGAGGGATTTGGATGGCTCAGAGATGTCAACTGCTTTCCTGAAGCTCCGACATACAAATATATGATAGTATTTATATGCAGACAGATTCTTTGGTAAGGTCAAGAATGCATGTGTGCATGCTAAGCTGCTTCAGTCATGTTTGATTCTGTGACCCCACGGACTGTAGCCCCCCAGGCTCCTCAGTCCACAGGATTCTCCAGGCAAGAATATGGGAGTGGGTTGCCATGCCCTCTTCCAGAGGATTTTCCTGACCCAGGCAACTAACCCATGGCTCCTGCGCTGCAGGCAGATTCTTTACCGCTGAGCTATGGGGGAAGCCCAAGAGTACATCATCATTTCAAACTAAATGTTCTTAGATGTTAACTGCCTTTTTTGCTTGTTTGTTTAACCTGTAGCACCATAGGACCCACCACTGAGGCCCCAAATGTATTTATAGAAATGCATCAGTAAGAATAGTCCTGGTTTATTAAAGAATGATTCAAATACATTCTGAACTCTACCTCAATTCTGAGTGAATCCTGCGCCCTCTGTATAACAATCCATCTGCCTTTGGGAGTGAGAAGAATGGCCAGTCCTAGGTCGCTCAAGTCACTCAAGTCACTCGGTTGTTATGAGAGCTGCTCACAGCCAGGTCAACAAGCTGGCCAAGTTGCCATAGCTCTGACTACCTCAGAAGAAAGCTAGGAGATCACCCCACTGTTTTTGAGATTCATCCCAATCAACATCTGAANAACCCATAAGCTTCAGAGGGATTTGGATGGCTCAGAGATGTCAACTGCTTTCCTGAAGCTCCGACATACAGATATATGATAGTATTTATATGCAGACAGATTCTTTGGTAAGGTCAAGAATGCATGTGTACATGCTAAGCTGCTTCAGTCATGTTTGATTCTGTGACCCCATGGACTGTAGCCCCCCAGGCTCCTCTGTCCACGGGATTCTCCAGGCAAGAATATGGGAGTGGGTTGCCATGCCCTCTTCCAGAGGATTTTCCTGACCCAGGCAACTAACCCATGGCTCCTGCNCAAGAATGCATGTGTACATGCTAAGCTGCTTCAGTCATGTTTGATTCTGTGACCCCATGGACTGTAGCCCCCCAGGCTCCTCTGTCCACGGGATTCTCCAGGCAAGAATATGGGAGTGGGTTGCCATGCCCTCTTCCAGAGGATTTTCCTGACCCAGGCAACTAACCCATGGCTCCTGCACTGCAGGCAGATTCTTTACCGCTGAGCTATGGGGGAAGCCCAAGAGTACATCATCATTTCAAACTAAATGTTCTTAGATGTTAACTGCCTTTTTTGCTTGTTTGTTTCACCTGTAGCACCATAGGACCCACCACTGAGGCCCCAAATGTATTTATAGAAATGCATCAGTAAGAGTAGTCCTGGTTTATTAAAGAATGATTCAAATACATTCTGAACTCGACCTCAATTCTGAGTGAATCCTGCGCCCTCTGTATAACAATCCATCTGCCTTTGGGAGTGAGAGGAATGGCCAGTCCTAGGTCACTCAAGTCACTCAGTTGTTATGAGAGCTGCTCACAGCCAGGTCAACAAGCTGGTCAAGTTGCCATAGCTATGACTACCTCAGAAGAAAGCTAGGAGATCACCCCACTGTTTTTGAGATTCATCCCAATCAACATCTGAANAGAAGGGGATGACAGAGGATGAGATGGCTGGATGGCATCATGGACTCGATGGACGTGAGTCTGAGTGAACTCCGGGAGTTGGTGATGGACAGGGAGGCCTGGCATGCTGCGATTCATGGGGTCACAAAGAGTTGGACACGACTGAGCGACTGAACTGAACTGAACTGATCAATGGCAACTTCATTTTATTCAATGTAATATTCATTTAAAGAGCTCACTAGGATCTGGGCAAAAAGAACCCATGATTCTCAACCCTGAAACATATGCCAATAAAACTACTCATGTTTACAGATCAAGAAAAAACATATTTCTGAGATTCTGGATAGCAAACAAAGCTGTTTATAGAAGAAAGAACTCTTGATCCACCTTAGATTTCTCAATAGCATATATAAAGCAAAAGAATAAGGTAACATTTTCAAGAAACTCAAGGAAAGTATAACTCAATTACTTTCTATCCAGCCAAGTCTCCTTTTTTTTTCAACTTCCAAGGCTTTGGAAAATAGTTTAAAGCATACAGACACGTTTGGAATATTGCAATCACAATTTGTCCCTGAGAAATCAAGTACAAGACAAGCTTCATCGGGACATGTGGCTATGGGAGAAACTTTGAACAAACTACTGAGCATTAAATATATTTACATGTAAATGTAAGATTAAAACAAGGTTAGGATAAAGATGGAAGAATGGTGTGCAGATGTTGAACACTCCAAGAAAGTAAAAACAATTCCATTTTTAAAATGAGAGAAAGGGGGAGAAAACCGACCAAATTCACTGACTGCTGGATGATAATAGAAGATAATGAACCAAATAGTAAACACCTAAGTCAGGGAAAAGGAAGCGAAGGACTTTGTAAGAGATATTAATATGAAAGTTATCACCAGGGGAAAAAAACAAAAAGCAAACCTTTCTAAAATCCCAAAGAATTACAAAACACAATGTAGTTGAATTTTTTTTAAATAAACACAAAGGAGTGGTTGCCAAAGGTTATGGATGAGATGAGAAGTTAAATATAAAGGGCTAGCACAAAGGCAGCTTTGGGGCTGATGGAATTCTTATGCATCTCAACTGTGGTGGTTGTTACGCAAATCAGTGCATGTGCTAAGATTTATGGAACTGTCCAGCGAAAGAAAACATCTAAGTCACTGTTTAATTAATTGATTGAATAAATATTATTTAAAAATACAGCAAAAGCAGGTTTGTCAACTTACTGGATAAATAAATGAATGGACACCTCCTCCAAATCCCCCCTCCCCAAAATGAGTGAAGAAAAGAGATGGCATGATGAAAGTCACACTGTAAACCAAACATGATTCTTACACAAAGTGAAACTTAAAACAATGACATGGAAAACAAAAGCTATCACAATAGTAGCCTTGGTACTACAAAGACAGCCTCCTCATTCACCAACACAACTCTGACACGGGTACCTCAACACCAAAAAACTTGCTTTTAACTGCTGCTGCTGCTGCTAAGTCGCTTCAGTCGTGTCCGACTCTGTGCGACCCCATAGACAGCAGCCCACCAGGGTCCCCCGTTCCTGGGATTCTCCAGGCAAAAACACTGGAGTGGGTTGCCATTTCCTTCTCCAGTGCATGAAAGTGAAGTGAAAGTTGCTCTAAATGAAGGGTCCCTGGTCATATGTAATGCCAGCTCTCCTCGTGTTCAGGGTTCATCCCTGCTCCCTACTGAAAGACACTCTCCAGCAGCTGTACCCTTCTCCACCAACTTGACCTCAAGATCGACTGAGTCATCTCATGAATGTACAACGTACTGTTGCTTCTCCCACTTAGAATGCCTTCTTTTGCGCTCACTTCTGCCAACTTTATCACCCCATTTTTCTGGGCCCCGGGCATGGTCAATATTAATGACTACTGTCACAAGCATAATAACAGCTACGGGAGTAAAAGAAAAGGCTATTGTTTTTCGCAGCAGAAAGGAGTACTACTGAAAAAAAGGCTTAATTTCTAGGAAGTGAATCGTTACAATGATTTTCACTAACTTTAATGAGTTTATTGATGTGCTAACAAACTCATTCTTAATTTCCTACTGTTTCCAAGACATTTTTAATCACCAAAAAATGTTCAGAGATTAGTATGCAAAGACATGCATAAATATAAATCAACACAACACAGAATTTTTTTAAAAATTATTGTGGGGCAGCTGGTAGTCAAGATAGCCCATGAGGCAAAGTCTTACTCCTGTCAGGAGTCTGATACCTGGGGATCCCCAACAACCCGGGTCTGTAGCCTCCATATTTTTCCTTCTGGAATCATAGCAGGACTGGTAATGATATCCAAATAGGAATAAACTGTAAACATTTTCACGTCTAATTTTTTAAAAAACTGAAGGTTACTGTGAAATGATGACTTTGTATACTAAGGCCCAGGGATCAAACACGCACCTCCCATGTCTTCTGCAACGCAGATAGATTCTTTACCAGTGAGCCACCGAGGAAGGCCCATACACAAAGGCCAAGACCGAGTAAACGTTTTTTAAATGTATTAAAATTGTGTTACTTATCTTGTGCATTTTGTTGTTGTTGTTGTTGTTNGTCTTCTGCAACGCAGATAGATTCTTTACCAGTGAGCCACCGAGGAAGGCCCATACACAAAGGCCAAGACCGAGTAAATGTTTTTTAAATGTATTAAAATTGTGTTACTTATCTTGTGCATTTTGTTGTTGTTGTTGTTGTTACTTTATACAGATTGACATAACAAGCAGAAAATTGGACTGGTCACGTCTGTGAATAAGTGATGTGGACATTAGCAGTTAAATTCCGTTGTGTTGGAGAATGAAGTCCCCCCAGCTGCCCCCAGGCTTGCAAGGAAGCACAGGGATGATGGCGGCAGGTCACTGCAGTTGATTCAGTTTAACAAATACCAGCCGCTGCAAANCAACGCAGATAGATTCTTTACCAGTGAGCCACCGAGGAAGGCCCATACACAAAGGCCAAGACCGAGTAAACGTTTTTTAAATGTATTAAAATTGTGTTACTTATCTTGTGCATTTTGTTGTTGTTGTTGTTGTTGTTACTTTATACAGATTGACATAACAAGCAGAAAATTGGACTGGTCACGTTTGTGAATAAGTGATGTGAACATTAGCAGTTAAATTCCGTTGTGTTGGAGAATGAAGTCCCCCCAGCTGCCCCCAGGCTTGCAGGGAAGCACAGGGATGATGGCGGCAGGTCACTGCAGTTGATTCAGTTTAACAAATACCAGCCGCTGCAAACCTTCCCTCCACTGTGTGAAGAGCACTTAGTTCTTACCCAGAGTCAACAAACCCAGGTCACTGTCAGCTTCACCCTGGAACAGCTTATAACATGTGAAGGTGCTAAGTACCATATTAATAATAAAAGTCCACAAATTAGGGGCTTCCCTGGTTGTCCTAAAGGAGATCAGTCCTGGGTGTTCATTGGAAGGACTGATATTGAAGCTGAAACTCCAATACTTTGGCCACCTGATGTGAAGAACTGACTCACTGGAAAAGACCCTGATGCTGGGAAAGATTGAGGGCAGGAGGAGAAGGGGATGACAGAGGATGAGATGGTTGGATGGCATCATCAACTCAATGGACATGGGTTTGGGTGGACTCCAGGAGTTGGTTATGGACAGGGAGGCCTGGTGTGCTGCAGTTCATGGAGTTGCAAAGAGTTGGACACGACTGAGCAACTGAACTGAGCTGAACTAAACTGGCCGTCCAGTCTCCAGTATTCTTGCCTGGAGAATCCCCGGGACAGAGGAGCCTGGCAGGCTATGGTCCACAGGATCGCCAAGAGTCGGACACGACTGAAATGGCTTAGCACTGGCAGTCCAGTGGTTAACAATCTGCCTTGCAATACAAGGGACACCAGTTTGATCCCTGGTCTGGGAAGATCCCACATTCCAACAGGCAACTAAGCCCACGTAACACAAATACTGAGCCATGTGCTGTAACTACTGATGCCCATGCACCCTAGTGCTAGTGCTTAAAACAAGAGAAGCCACTGCAAGGAGTAGCCTGTGTATTACAATGCAAAGTAGCCCCTGCTCACTGTAACTGCAGCAACAAAGACCCACTGCAACCCCCCCAAAATTTAAGTAGATAAATAAACAAATCTTTTTTTAAAAAGTGCACAAATTAAAAATAATTTCTATCATACATGTCTTTTAAAATTAATCCATTTGATTAGGAGAGTGCATTTAGCTAGATTTGAGAAAGCTTGAAATCAAAATTGATTAGGACCAAAACAAAAGTGTTCTGAATCACCTTAGATAGCTCCCGGGAGAAGGAAAGTAATTTTTTTTTTTCTGTTCCTCCAGGTTTTAAGCTATCCTTGGAAATTTCATAGCTCCTGGGCTCCTCTCTTCACAAGATAAACTACATGCTTCGTTTTGTTTATCACAAATTGATAAGGGCTAAAAAAACTTTATGGATCACCACCTTGGCAAAGGGGCTTGTGTACCTCAATGGAGCTATAAGCCATACCATATAGGGCCACCCAAGATGGACAGGTTATAGTGGGAAGTGCTGACAAAACGTGGTCTGCTAGAGGAGGGAATGGCAAACCACCCCAGTATACTTGCCGTGAGAATCTCAGGAACTGTATAAAAGGCCAGAAAGATATGACACTGAAAGATGAGTTGCCCAGGTCTGAAGGAGTTCAATACGCTACTGGGGAAGAGTGGAGAATTGCCAATAACCCCAGAGTGAATGAAGCCACGGCCAAAGAGGATGCAATGCTCAGCTGTGGATGTGTCTGGTGATGAAAGTAAAATCTGATGCTGCAAAGAACAATATTGTATAGGAACCTGGAATGTTAGGTCCATGAATCAAGGTAAATTGGATGTGGTCAAGCAGGAGATGGTAAGTTCACATATCTTAGGAATATGTGAACTAAAATGGATGGGAATGGAGAATTTAATTCAGATGACCATTATATGGCAAGAATCCCATAGAAGAAATGGAGTAGCCCTCATAATCAACAAAAAAATCTGAAATACAGTACTTGAGTGCAACCTCAAAAATGACAGAGTGATCTCAGTTTGTTTCCAAGGCAAGCCATTCAACATCACAGTAATCCAAATCTATTCCCCAAACGATGCTGAAGAAGCTGAAGCTGATCAGTACAAAGACCTAGAAGACCTCCCAGAACTTAGGAAAGATGTTCTATTCACCACTGGGGATTAGAATGCAAAAGTAGGAAGTCAAGATATACCTGAAATAACAGGCAAGTTTGGCCTTGGAGAACAAAAGGAAGCAGGACAAAGACTAACTGAATTCTGCCAAGGGAATGCACTCGTCACAGCAAATACCCCTTTCGACAACATAAGAGATGACTTTACACATGAACGTCACCAAACTGTCAATATCGAAATCAAATTGGTTACATTCTTTGTTGCCAAAGATGGGGAAGCTGTACGCAGTCAACAAAAACAAGATCTGTGGCTCAGATCATCAGCTTCTCATAGCAAAATTCAAGCTTAAGCTAAAGAAAACTGGGAAAAATACTATGCCAGCCAGGTATGACTTAAATAAAATCTCATTTGAATTTGCAGTAGAGGTAATGACTAGATTCAGGNAAGATGGGGAAGCTGTACGCAGTCAACAAAAACAAGATCTGTGGCTCAGATCATCAGCTTCTCATAGCAAAATTCAAGCTTAAGCTAAAGAAAACTGGGAAAAATACTATGCCAGCCAGGTATGACTTAAATAAAATCTCATTTGAATTTGCAGTAGAGGTAATGACTAGATTCAGGGGACTAGATCTAGTTAACAGAGTGCCTGAAGAACTATGGACAGAGGTCCATAATATTGTACAAGGGGCAACAAACAAAACCATCCCAAAGAAAAAGAAAAGCGAGAAGGCACAGTGGCTATCTGAGGAGCTTTGCAAATAGCGGAAGAACAAAGAGAAGTGAAAAGCAAGGGAGACAGGGAAAAATACATCCAATTAAATGCAAAGTTCCAAAAAATAGCTAGAAGAAACAAGAAGGACTTCTTCAATGAACAGTGCTTAATAATAGAAGAAAACAACAAAAGGGGAAATTTTAGAGATCTCTTCAGGAAAACTGGAAACATCAAGGGAGCATTCCACACAAAAGTAGGCACAATAAAGGATAAAAATGGTAGAGGCCTAGTAGACACTGAAGCGATCAAGAAGAGATGGAAAGAATACACGGAAGAACTGTACAAAAAAAATTTTAATGAACCAGATTACTACGACGGTATGGTTTGTCACCCAAAGCCAGACATACTGGAGTGGGAAGTGAAATGGGCCTTAAGAAGCACTGCTGTTAATAAAGCTAGTGGATGCAATGAAATTCCAGCAGAACTATTTAGATCTCTAAAGGAGGATGCCATCAAGGTTTTGCATTCAATATGTCAGCAATCTGGAAGACCCAGCAGTGGCCACAGGACTGGAAAAGATCAATTCTTATCCCAATCCCAAGAAGGGTCGTACCGAAGAATGTGCTAACCATCAGGCAACTGCACTCATCTCCCATGCTAGTAAGGTCATGCTTAAAATCTTGCATGCTAGGCTTCAGCATTATGTGAACCAAGAATTTCCAGATGCCCAAGCTGGGTTTAGAAAAGGAAGAGGAACTAGAGACCAAATTGCCAAATTTGCTGGATTATAGAGAAAGCGAGGGAATTTCAGAAAAACATCAATCTCTGTTTCATCGACTAGGCTAAATAAAACATTTGACTGTATGGATCATGACAAACTGTAGAAAGCTCTTAGATGCGAATACCAAACCATCTTACCTGTCTCCTGAGAAACCTGTGTGTGAGTCAAGAAGCAAGAGTTAGAACCCTGTATGGAACAACCGACTGGTTCAAGATTGAGAAAGGAGTACAGCAGGGCTGTCTGCTGCCACCTTGTTTGTTTAACCTACACACTGAGCACATTGTGAGAAAGGCTAGGCTGGAAGAGTTACAAGCTGAAATCAAGATAGGTGGGAGAATCAACAACCTCAGATATGTGGATGATACCACTCTAATGGCAGAAAGAACCTTTTGATGAGGGTGAAAGAGCTGGCTTGAGACTAAATATAAAAAAAAACTAAGATCATGGCATCAGCCCCCATTACTGCATGGCAAATAGAAGGGAAAAGTACTGACAGATTCCTTTTGCATGGGCTCCAAAATCATTGCGGATTGGAGACTGCAGCCATGAAATCAGAAGATGATTGCTTCTTGGCAGGAAAACAATGACAAACTGAGACATTATTCTGCCAACAAAGTTCATAGTCAAGGCTATGGTCTTCCCAGTGGTCACATACGGTGGTGAAAATTGGACCGTAAAGAAAGCAGAATGCCAAAGAATTGATGCTTTCAAAGTGCAGTGCTGGAGAAGACTCCTGTAAATCCCTTGGACAGCAAGGAGATCCAACCAGTCAATCTTAAGGGAGATCAACCCTGGATATTCACTGCAAGGACTGATGCTGAAGCTGAAGCTCCAGGAGTTTGGTCATCTGATGTGAACAGACGGCTCATTGGAAAAGTTCCTGATGCTGGGAGAGATTGCAGGCAGGAGAAGAGGGCATTAGAGGATGAGATGCAATGAACACGAACTTAGTCAAACTCTGGGAAATGGTGAGGGACAGGGAGACCCATGCCAGACATGGGTGCCTGGCATGCTACAGGCCATGGATCGCAAAGAGTCGGAGATGACTGGGTGACTGAACAACAACAAATTAACTTTGAAGACAGAGGAGGAGCCCTAGGACGGCCCTGAGGACCACAGATTGGCCAAGAATGCGTCACTGGAGAGTCTAGGATAACCTCGACTGCAGGATAAATGATAAGGAAAAGCTGTCTCAGGGTTTTCCCTGTAGGTTCAAGTCAGTGCCTCAGAAACATTCTGATCCCTGTCCCAGTTCTGGGGGGTCCGGATCACTGAGGGGCCTGGGATTCTGCACTTGGCATGCTCCTCAGCTGCTTCCCATTGTACAATACGGTTTAAGAGTGGCTGGTCTCCAAATTCAAGCCACTCAAAGGCATTTATTTGCCAGAGATGTTCAAACTTTAGATTGCACCAGAGTGCAGCAGACTCTAGTCTCTTTAAAAAACGAGCAATAACAGGAGAACATCTTTCACGTCTCAGTGTCTGAATTAGGATTACCAAGTCAAAGAGGAACATATACAGTGGGTCCCACAAGGTGTTAAGCCTGTACCTGTCCAGCTGAACATTTTGTTCAATCTCGCTAGTAAAAATGTCGCCCATCTATTTAGCATTCTTCAGCTTAACAATTCTCCCAGAATTATTCCATTTTCATGAGACTGATATTCTGCACATTGACTGTCTAGGGTGAATTACACTTCAGTCAATGGAAGTAAGAAGAAACAAAACATTTCTCTTTATACTAGTGATTATTTGCCTTGGAAAATAGCATATCTATTTCTTCCAAGTGAAGTGAGCATTTTAATCTTGTGCCTGAGATGTTTTATTACTTTCATACACTCCATACATTGCCTGACTTCCCTAGTAGGATATAATCCCCCAAACATTCTTGTAATGTTTAAATTTTATGCAGACTTGCAGTGGTGAGTGATATCAGACATGGCAAATAAATTGATTCCTTTTGGTGTCTCCACTTCCCATGCAATTTTATTAAGTACCTTTTATGAATAGAGATACCGTTTTAAAAAATAAAACCTATGGAGAATTTTAAAAAAGGAAATAAGAATTATAGCCCCTACCTTTAGGTTTTAGTTTTAATATATGTCAAATGTATCCATTTTTTCTTGTATAATCAATACTTTCTATGTCTTAATATATCTTTTCCTATTTGAAAAACATTTATCTGTATTTTCTGCTTGGATTTTTAAAGTTTTGTTTGACACTAAAGTCCATGAGTCACCTCAATTGAGTTTTGTGGATTTTGTAATATGGAGGATCGAGTCACATCTTTTACTTGTATATTCTCTTGATAATGCCTATTGTACAGTAAATAAAGAGTCACAGATTTCTTTTGTTGCAAAGGAAGTCACATGACTAGACCTAAATCCAAGGAAGTGGTAAGGCATGGAAGTGTAGTATTTCCCTATGCCTGAGAGTAGAACTGGAAATATCTGGTAGACTTCACTAATACCCTCCTGGGTCTATTGAGCTTGAACTTTTGGACCAGACTCTATTACAAGTGCTAAGGATACAGGGGTGAGAACAATAGACAAAGTACCTGTTATCAGGAAGATTACATTCTCACTGTGGCGAGACAGCAAATAGCACTTTAGCCAAGAAGGATACTCAATTCCAGAAGAGTTGTAATCCTAGAACATTGCCTGCTATCAGAAACTTCCTTAGATGCAACCACCCTACACCAGGAATCAATGGACTGATGGTTCTAGAATTGACGGATGGATGACATCACCGACTCAATGGGCATGAGTTTGGCTAGCTCCGGGAGATGGTGAAGGACAGGAAAGCCTGGCGTGCTGCAGTCTATGGGGTTGCAAAGAGTCGGACACGACTGAGCAGCTGAACAACAACTAGAATTGACAGGAAAATTGAATTGAACAGTAAAGCTAAAAAAGTGACTTTGTGATGATTTTTATTGTTCAACTTGCTGGCAGAATTGATTGAAGTAAAAAGCCAGAACAGCTTTGATTTTGGCTTTAGAATTCTTCTGCATGGAACAAACAGTGGCTGAAATACTCCCCGGTTGCTTAGAACAGTTTGCTGCGTGAGTCAGCACTTCTGAGTCAGCTGCCCTGTGCGGGTTTCTGATCTGAGTCCTTTGAGACGTTAATAGCTCTCCTGTCACTTCCTGCCCAGCGCTACAAATATATGTGGGAGGTTTCATCTGAGCACATCTCATTTGATCCAGAGGTAAAACAGCAAAAAGCCATAATACCCCTATTCATTTGCTTCATCCTCAACCCCAATCAAGCAACTGNCGGACACGACTGAGCAGCTGAACAACAACTAGAATTGACAGGAAAATTGAATTGAACAGTAAAGCTAAAAAAGTGACTTTGTGATTATTTTTATTGTTCAACTTGCTGGCAGAATTGATTGAAGTAAAAAGCCAGAACAGCTTTGATTTTGGCTTTAGAATTCTTCTGCATGGAACAAACAGTGGCTGAAATACTCCCCGGTTGCTTAGAACAGTTTGCTGCGTGAGTCAGCACTTCTGAGTCAGCTGCCCTGTGCGGGTTTCTGATCTGAGTCCTTTGAGACGTTAATAGCTCTCCTGTCACTTCCTGCCCAGCGCTACAAATATATGTGGGAGGTTTCATCTGAGCACATCTCATTTGATCCAGAGGTAAAACAGCAAAAAGCCATAATACCCCTATTCATTTGCTTCATCCTCAACCCCAATCAAGCAACTGCGGAGCATTCTCTAATACAAGCATGCCAAGTTCAGTTCCCATGTGCTCGCCTCATATTTTCGTTTACCTTTGAGTCCAAACATCCTCATTCTGCATCGCTAGGTTTTGTTACAAGACAATGGGAGGGAGTTTTTGAAAAAAGATACTGCATGTGTTGTGATTGAAGAGATATAACTTTTATTGACTCTATTCCCCTTAACCATTAACTATCAGATAACCTGGGCTGTATATTAAACTACACAAGCCAATAACTTGCCTTCCCTTCCAGACGAGCAGATACAAAACAGTACCGTGCCAATCACCACTGCTTCTGTTTGAGAACAGAATGAAACCATAGGAAGTAGAAGGCTTTTCATATTAGAGTTAAATTGCACTCAAAATGAGATGTGGATTATCAACTCCTCCTCCATTTTCTGAAAGTTTTCTAAAATGACTTGCTACTTTTTCTTTAAACATTTGATAAAAATTCACCCAAGAAGCCATCTGCAACATTATCAGCCATTGACAGAAAGGCAATCTGTGTCCAGTTTTTAAGTCATATTTTCCAAAGAAGATTATGGTCTCCTTATTCCTTAGCATGGTCAATTTGCATGGCTCCTTCACAGCTGGCATGGTTCTATGGGCTTACTCTGGCCACCTCAACCTTCAGTAACTCCAAATTCCTCCAGTGATCATTTGGAAAAAAAAAATATATATATATATATATATATATATTTGTTACTTTTGTTTACCCTTTTGTTTGTTTCCATCTTCATACTTTATTTTACTATTTCTTAAATTTTATTAATACCACTTCAAGTATATCAGTCTCTCCTAAGGATGTGACTTATAAACTTCTGTGAGCTAACACTCACCACTATAGACTCAAAAAATATTCACAACCTAAAAGTTGAGAGTTATGTTTTATTTGGTGGGAATTTCTAGGACTTCCAAGCCCAGGAGGCAGCATCTCATGTAACCCTGAGAGAACTGCTCGGAGGAGGTGAGGTGGGGAGCTAGGATATAGAGAAGTTTTGCAACAAAAGGAGGGAGTCTGAAAGTTCGAAAGATTATTGTAAATTAAAGAAAACCAGATATCTCAAGAAATGTAGTGCTTTTCTATGTGTGGGGAGATGCAGGAGTCTTGGCTCACAGAATCCATTCCTTTGATATGCACCTTACCTATCTGGGGCCAGTATCCTGAATTTTCACACCTGGGTTTCTCCAAGGCTCACCATAGGGAGTGGCTGCAGTTTGATGGCTGCTAGATGGCAGGTATTCTTTCCTTCCTGAGTTCTCTCAGGGCTCACCAGCTCACCACCCATGGTGGCTGTAATTGCTGATGACTGTGACATCCTTGTTTACAATGTGGCAGGAAATATTCCACTTCTCACCACAGTACAGTGTACACAGGGCATCTCAAATGATGACTGTTGATGAAGCTGAGGATGAAGGTGATTATAACCAGTGCAACCTAAATCACTAATTTATGGTAAAAATGCAGATAAAATTTCTAGTTCTCGGATGCCTTATACAAAAGAAGCAGACTTTCTTCCTCTCTGAGACCACACTTCTAACCCTGCAAATTAAAGCCCTGGTGGGGTCACACAGAATCAGACATGACTGAAGCAACTTAGCAGCAGCAGCAGGTGGTCTTGAGGGCTAAATGGTCAATTCTGAATTCCAGGGCCACAGAGGGAGAACAAGAAGGAAGCCTGATATGTCTAGTTGCACAGGGGTTTTGATAGTTTTAATGGTTCAAAATCCATGCCCTCTGGCCCAGTGAACACATCTCCACTTGCCTAGGGGTCCTCACATCTCCACTTGCCTAGGGGTCCTTGACCACTTGGCTCCCACCCACACCACAGTCATGCCCTGTGCTGGGCTTCATGGCAGGGGCTCTGGGCTCAGCTGTGATCTTGTTCTACTGCTGCGTGTGTTTATGACGGGTGTGTGCTGGAACTGGGTCTCCACAGGATCCTAACCCTACGTGCAGCACTCTCTTCCCTCCCTGTACATCCCCTTTCGCTTCTATTGAGCCAGATGGTCTTTTCTCTCAGCAGGTCTTGGTGAGTGCCTCTCTGATGAACATATCAATAGGTTTTTCTAACTTTCATTCTCAGGTTGAAACGTTTTGCTCCCCCTCCAGCTCCCAGTGAAGATAAGAAAAAGTCATCCTTAAAGAATAAAATGAGCCTATCAAACCAACCCTTGATTGTTAAGTTGAAAGACAAAAATGCGTCAATCCGAGGAGTACAGGGAAAATAACTGTTTGAACACTGACTCTGGTTCACCAAAACAGTTCCTTTGCAAAGTTTATTTCTAGAGCAGAGATGCTTCAGGTGCTTGGGGCCATGACGCCGGTTAACAGCTTATCTAATAGGCCAGCTGTCATGCCACCAGATCCACCAAGCAAATTTCATTTACTATTGAAAATAGTTTTCTTTCATTTACTATTGCAGCTCCCTATTTAAATTTTTCTCCAGGAGAGAAAACACTGGCCAGTGATCACAAATCTCCTATTGGCTGGAGAGTTTTCTTTCTCACTGAAAATGACAAACCACCCTTATGGTTTTTGTATTTCAAATCTATGATCTTAGGTGAGTCTATCCACCAGGAGATGTCAGCTGTCAGATCAGATTCAGAATCTTCCATTCTAAAAACCCCACTCCTGATTTGTGTTGGATTTGCCAGAGTAAAGCCAGTCAGCTTTTCCTGAATGATACTTAGCTTTCTTGCAAGCAATCTTTCTACAGACTGCAACACACACACACACACACACACACACACACACACACAAACATACACACATTCTAAGGGTCATGATTGGTGGGTGATAAATTTAATAATTTGAAAACTTCTAAATAAAGGGGAATATTCATGTATCCTGCCATTTCTTTATCAACCATATCAGCAAATGTCCAAGTAGTAAATGAGAAAAATTTACTCATAGAAATATCCCAGCTAGTAAATGGAAAGAAATGATAGAATTAGAATATAGTCTTCTAGCAACTTCTCATGAATTAATGAGGGCTTCCCGGGTGGCGCTAGTGGTAAAGAACCCACCTGCCAATGCAGGAGACACAAAGAGACATGGGTTGGATCTCTGTGTCAGGAAGATCTCCTGGAGAAGGAAATGGTGACCCACTCCAGTATTCTTGCCAGGAGAATTCCATGGACAGAGGAGCCTGATGGGCTACAGTCCATAGCGTCACAAAGAGTCATACACGTCTGAAGCGACATGGCACACAGGAATGAATGAATGAACGTTATTGGTAGTTAAAATGGCTATTAACACCACAAAGAGACAATCAGAAAGGAGCTTTCTCTCCATATTATGGTTGCCAGAGGGGAAAGGTGAGAGGAAGGGATAGTTAGGTGGTTTGGGATGGACATGTACACACTGCTATATTTAAAATGGATAATCCACAAGGACCTACTGGATAGCATAGGGAACCCTGCTCAATGTTATGTGGCAGCTTGGATGGGAGGGGTGTTTGGGGTAGAATGTTGGTTGCTTAGTTATGTTCAAGTGTTTGTGGCCCCATGAACTGCAGCTGGCCAGGCTCCTCTGTCCATGGAATTTTTCAGGCAAGAATACTGGAGTGGGTAGCCATTCCCTTCTCCAGGGGATATTCCTGACCCAGGGATCAAACCCAAGTCTCCTGCATCTCTTGCCTTGCAGGTATATTCTTTACCATCAGAGCCACCAGGGAAGCAGAATGGGAAAAATGGATACACATATATGTATGGCTAAGTCACTCTGCTTTCTGCCTAACACTATCACAACATTGATAATCGGTTATATGCCAATATAAAATAGAGGTTTTTTTTTTTAAGAAAACAAATAACCCTTCTTGATGCAGAAAACAACTTCTAAAGTGATCTTGCCTCTCCTCCGCAAATTAAATAAATCACTCAAGCAAATCGCATCTAGTCTGTCTACTCAACTACTAATTTGCAAAAACACTGAGGACAGATGAAAACAGACATTAGAAAACTTCCAATGGTCTGCAAAATCCAGACCACTGGAAGTGCTGCAGGAAAGATAATCCACCTTCTTCAAGAAATAAAAGGAGAAGGGGCAAGGAGATGCTGGAGAATCCATAGATTAAAATAAATTTAAGAGCTATCTCAACGAATCACTCTAGAAGACCCCAACTAGATCCTGATTTGAGCAAACTAATTTTAAATAGCATTTATAAGGCAAGTGGAAAAGTTAATATTGGCAGGACATTTTATGAACTGAAGAATTATTGCACTTTTATATGAGATGAGAAGTTGGTGGTTATTTTATTTTCAGAGTTCTTATCTTCTAGAGATACATACAAAAACACTTCAGATTAAACCTATATAATGTCTGCAATTGCTTTAAAATAATATGAGTGTAGAGACTTGGGAGGGGATGGATAAAACAAGATTGTCTTTGAGTTAGAACTTTGCAAACAGGATGATGAGAATACGGGGATGATTATACCATTAAGTTGGAGTTTATATGTGTTTGAAATGATTATTTCAATATAGGGTATTGACAATACTAATTTTCATAATAAAAGTTTTAAAGCCTACAGTAATAGCAGCAGTTTGGAAATTCTCAGGTTTTACCTCTCATAGAATAGCCTGTTCAAGACAGAACACTGACACTGTGTGTGATGCTGTATGAACAAACCAGATTTCTTTTTGTGGTTGTTAAATTCTTTTCATGGCCTCAAAAAAATTGGGTAATAGGATTGAAATATAGTGATGTTACACTTAGAACCACTGAATTTTAAAAGCTTCAAAGAAAATATTAATAACATTGTTAAGAAATTCCATATACCATATGCGAATCAAGTTGTTTTTATGAGTTGTCTAGGGTGGTGAGTCAGCTAAAATATTTTAATGGGGATAAAAACTATAATTTCTGCCAGGTACACACTAACATTTTACATATTAAGGGAAAGACAGCAATAAAATGATATGAAAATATGCAAAAAAGCTTTAAAATTTATCACATAATGGGTACAAAGAGTTATAATTCAAAATATATTTTCAGATTTGGGAGCTGCTTTGAGTTAACATATATATTCTATTTTGATCAATGTTATATATTACCCTAAAAGATCACAGAAAAGATTTAGATAAGAATATATGGACAGATAAATAGAAGGTGAATATCCTTTATTCTTTTACTTTCTATGATATCTTAAGGAAATATATAACATTGATTGAGTCTGACATATGTTTGAGATAATGTTATTACTTAAAAAGAACTATGGATACATTTTCACTTGGATTTACTCATTTATGAATGAATAAATTTATTTATTTATCTTTGTGTTTGTGTTTTGGCAGGCTGGAAAACTGGAAACTCAAGTGACAGTGTTGAGACTGAAATCTGTTAAGTTTTAAGTTTTAAGTCATTACTTTTAAGTCAATTAAATGTAAGTATTAAATTGCATTTACAAAAATACCTTTACAGCAACATCGAGGCTTGTGTTTGACCAAACAACTGGGCCCTGTAGCCTGTCCAAGTTGACACATAAAATAAACCATCACAAGCACATTTTTCTAACCACGAGGTCTTTGAGTGACAAAGACATTCAGGATCAAAGAGTATTTGCGTTAATTGTATAATAAATATGTTTCCAGTTTTTAGCCTTTGGGGCTATATTGATTTTATGTGACAAAAACGTCTGAGTGCCTAACACATGCCAAAGACTGTGTTTAGTGCTGGACACGTTCATTGATCAACTTAGACTTTGGTCTGAGATTGTGTAAGGGTGTGACTTAACCTGGTTGCAGAAGCTGGGGAGAGGGAGGGGTATATGAGAGGTTTTTGGCAGTGTGACATTTAAGTAACATTGATTAACGTGACACTAAGTCTTGGAGCAGGGACGTGACTTTGCCAGGTGAAGATGAGGATGGATAAAAAACATTCTGGACAGAGGGAAGAAGGTGAGCAGAGCCTGGGAATTCAAGGATAATCCTACACTAAGGATTTAAATTTTTTACCTTAAGGGCAATAACAAATACATATATCGCAATTTACCCTATTATTTTCTATGAAGTCAGAGAATAAAAGAATATGATTTAAAAGAGAAGGAAAGGATGGGAATTCCCTGGTGGCTAAGACTCTGTGCTTCCCTTGCAAGGGGTGCAGTTTCGCTCCCTGGTCAGGGAACTAAGATCACACATGCCTGACAGTGTTGGCCAGCCAAAAAAAAAAAAAAAAATTTTTTTTAATTAAAAAAAGGGAGAGATATGGAATAAATATACTGTATATGTTTCTGTTTCCTCAGGAAATAGAATATTTGGTAACATTTAGAAACAAACAACAAAGTGTCAGTTCATCTTTCAGTTCAGTTCACTTCAGTTCCCTCCGACTCTTTGCAACCCCATGAATCGCAGCACGCCAGGCCTCCCTGTCCATCACCAACTCCCAGAGTTCACTCAGACTTACGCCTATCCATCAGTGATGCCATCCAGCCATTTCATCCTCTGTCATCCCCTTCTCCTCCTGCCCCCAATCCCAGCCAGCATCAAAGTCTTTTCCAATGATTCAACTCTTCACATGAGGTGGCCAAAGTACTGGAGTTTCAGCTTTAGCATCATTCCTTCCAAAGATTCAGAATGGACTGGTTGGATCTCCTTGCAGTCCAAGGGTCTCTCAAGAGTCTTCTCCAACACCACAGTTCAAAGACATCAATTTTTTAGCACTCAGCCTTCTTCACAGTCCAACTCTCACATCCATACATGACCACAGGAAAAACCATAGCCTTGACTAGACGGACCTTAGTCGGCAAAGTAATGTCGCTGCTTCTGAATATGCTGTCTGGGTTGGTCATAACTTTTCTTCCAAGGAGTAAGTGTCTTTTAATTTCATGGCTGTAATCACATTCTGCAGTGATTTTGGAGCCCCCCAAAATAAAGTCTGACACTGTTTCCCCATCTATTTCCCATGAAGTGATGGGACCAGATGCCATGATCTTTGTTTTCTTATGTTGAGCTTTAAGCCAACTTTTTCACTCTCCTCTTTCACTTTCATCAGAGGCTCTTTAGTTCCTCTTCACTTTCTGCCATAAGGGTGGTGTCATCTGCATATCTGAGGTTATTGATATTTCTCCCGGCAATCTTGATTCCAGCTTGTGTTTCTTCCAGNACACTGTTTCCCCATCTATTTCCCATGAAGTGATGGGACCAGATGCCATGATCTTTGTTTTCTTATGTTGAGCTTTAAGCCAACTTTTTCACTCTCCTCTTTCACTTTCATCAGAGGCTCTTTAGTTCCTCTTCATTTTCTGCCATAAGGGTGGTGTCATCTGCATATCTGAGGTTATTGATATTTCTCCCGGCAATCTTGATTCCAGCTTGTGTTTCTTCCAGCCCAGCGTTTCTCATGATGTATTCTGCATATAAGTTAAATAAGCAAGGTGACAATATACAGCCTTGACATACTCCTTTTCCTACTTGAAACCAGTCTGTTGTCCCATGTCCAGTTCTAACTGTTGCTTCCTGACCTGCATCTTTAACAAACTGCAATTCCTTTAAAATATGACTTCAGTCTAAAGAAACAAATGAATATCTAAGGTACTTCTGGTTATGACATTTTGTTGTTATGGGATCCTGGATCACTTCAAAATCACTGCAGTTTGTAGACCTCATTTTATGACTCCAAATTGTGTGGATGGCTATTTGAATTTTAAAAAATCAGAAATTGCTAGATCAAGAACAGGTCTTTCTCTGGAGTTCAGCTCTGTCTTCCTGTAGATATGACAACTACGAGGGTGTTCTCACAGGAGGAATTCAAGGCTGCCTTTCTCTTTTACTGTTAATGAATCGAGATAAATATTTCCATTCGAAAAAAGATGAAGTTAGTGGGAAACAAGGAAGATGAGAATTGACTTTATTGAAGTCAAAAATGCCTGTGAAAAATGACTGCATCTCTACTGTGCACGCCTTGCAGTGCTGGCCCCTGGTCATGTTTCCGACCAGGTTTTTAAAAAAATTTTATTGGAGTATAGGAGCTTTACAATGCTGTGTTAGTTCCTACAGTGCAGCAAAGCCAATCAGCTATCTGGACACATGCATCCCCTCTTTTTTGGATTTCCTTCCCATTTAGGTCACCGCAGAGCAGTGAGTGGGGCTCCCTGAGTTGCACACAGGTTCTCACTAGGGTCCAGCTCTTCTGAAGGAGGCCCTTCCATCCCTGCTCCTCTCTTCCACTCTCCCCATTAGAGTACTCTCTCCTCTCAGCCAATGTATTTAGTTGGCATTCTCCAGAGAACCAGAACCAATACGTGCCTGGCACACAATGCGTGATTGATGGATGAATGAATGACACACATTTCTCTTATACATTTATTCCTCATGCGCTTTGTAGCTTTTACTTCATTTAGTTCACTTTTTCCAATTTTTATTTCCCTGAGTCAAACTTCTCATGCTCTGCCTAGATATTAATGATCTATACAAAAAAGTTGTCCTGATGACTATTATGTAACGATTCAACACTGCACATGTGTAAACATCATTTAAAACCACAATATCCTTAAGAGCTATTTCCTGTAACTGATTTGATGTATTCACTTCAGGCTATGTTTTCACTTACTTAAATTGAGTGGTTATCCCAGACAGGTGGTCCTTACCAATAACAGGGACCAAGTTGTTATAAACAACATCTAACTGCAAAAACAACTTTTTCTCTTTTGCTGCTTTCTCTATCTTTTTGCTATACATTTTATCATAATTTTAGTGGAAGAACATCCAGTTCAAGTACTTTATTTTTCAAACGTGCCTACGAGATTTAAGATGAGAAAGAAAAAATGTCATGATTTCCATTTTGAGCATATATTAGTTATTGGGAAAAATNTCACTCTCCTCTTTCACTTTCATCAGAGGCTCTTTAGTTCCTCTTCACTTTCTGCCATAAGGGTGGTGTCATCTGCATATCTGAGGTTATTGATATTTCTCCCGGCAATCTTGATTCCAGCTTGTGTTTCTTCCAGCCCAGCGTTTCTCATGATGTATTCTGCATATAAGTTAAATAAGCAAGGTGACAATATACAGCCTTGACATACTCCTTTTCCTACTTGAAACCAGTCTGTTGTCCCATGTCCAGTTCTAACTGTTGCTTCCTGACCTGCATCTTTAACAAACTGCAATTCCTTTAAAATATGACTTCAGTCTAAAGAAACAAATGAATATCTAAGGTACTTCTGGTTATGACATTTTGTTGTTATGGGATCCTGGATCACTTCAAAACCACTGCAGTTTGTAGACCTCATTTTATGACTCCAAATTGTGTGGATGGCTATTTGAATTTTAAAAAATCAGAAATTGCTAGATCAAGAACAGGTCTTTCTCTGGAGTTCAGCTCTGTCTTCCTGTAGATATGACAACTACGAGGGTGTTCTCACAGGAGGAATTCAAGGCTGCCTTTCTCTTTTACTGTTAATGAATCGAGATAAATATTTCCATTCGAAAAAAGATGAAGTTAGTGGGAAACAAGGAAGATGAGAATTGACTTTATTGAAGTCAAAAATGCCTGTGAAAAATGACTGCATCCCTACTGTGCACGCCTTGCAGTGCTGGCCCCTGGTCATGTTTCCGACCAGGTTTTTAAAAAAATTTTATTGGAGTATAGGAGCTTTACAATGTTGTGTTAGTTCCTACAGTGCAGCAAAGCCAATCAGCTATCTGGACACATGCATCCCCTCTTTTTTGGATTTCCTTCCCATTTAGGTCACCNTGCTGGCCCCTGGTCATGTTTCCGACCAGGTTTTTAAAAAAATTTTATTGGAGTATAGGAGCTTTACAATGTTGTGTTAGTTCCTACAGTGCAGCAAAGCCAATCAGCTATCTGGACACATGCATCCCCTCTTTTTTGGATTTCCTTCCCATTTAGGTCACCACAGAGCAGTGAGTGGGGCTCCCTGAGTTGCACACAGGTTCTCACTAGTGTCCAGCTCTTCTGAAGGAGGCCCTTGCCCATCCCTGCTCCTCTCTTCCACTCTCCCCATCAGAGTACTCTCTCCTCGCAGCCAATGCATTAGTCGGCGTTCTCCAAAGAACCAGAACCAATACATGCCTGGCACACAATGCGTGATCGATGAATGAATGAATGACACACATTTCTCTTATGCATTTATTCCTCATGCGTTTTGTAGCTTTTACTTCATTCTAGTTCACTTTTTCCGATTTTTATTTCCCTGAGTCAAACTTCTCATGCTCTGCCTAGATATTAATGATCTATACAAAAAAATTGTCCTGACGACTATTATGTAACGACTCAACACTGCACATGTGTAAACATCGTTTAAAACCACAATATCCTTAAGAGCTATTTCCTGTAACTGATTTGATGTATTCACTTCAGGCTATGCTTTCACTTACTTAAATTGAGCGGTTATCCCAGACAGGTGGTCCTTACCAATAACAGGGACCAAGTTGTTATAAACAACATCTAATTGCAAAAACAACTTTTTCTCTTTTGCTGCTTTTTCTATCTTTTTGCTATACATTTTATCATAATTTTAGTGGAAGAACATCCAGTTCAAGCACTTTATTTTTCAAACGTGCCTACAAGATTTAAGATGAGAAAGAAAAAATGTCATGATTTCCATTTTGAGCATATATTAGTTATTGGGAAAAATNATCCTTAAGAGCTATTTCCTGTAACTGATTTGATGTATTCACTTCAGGCTATGCTTTCACTTACTTAAATTGAGCGGTTATCCCAGACAGGTGGTCCTTACCAATAACAGGGACCAAGTTGTTATAAACAACATCTAATTGCAAAAACAACTTTTTCTCTTTTGCTGCTTTTTCTATCTTTTTGCTATACATTTTATCATAATTTTAGTGGAAGAACATCCAGTTCAAGCACTTTATTTTTCAAACGTGCCTACGAGATTTAAGATGAGAAAGAAAAAATGTCATGATTTCCATTTTGAGCATATATTAGTTATTGGGAAAAATAGTGTCAGAATATGTACATGGTGTAATGTAGGAAAGTGCAAGATGAAACGAGAACATCTGGTACCAGAAGCGCTCAAAAATGATAGGACATATAAAAGAACAGAGAGCCAGTTTTAACTGGCTTCTCTTTGCTAAGCTGGGGGGAATTTGAACATTAAAATAAATAACAGTAGTTACAAACTATATCCATTGAATAAATTAGAAAAACATGGAGTAATGCAAAATTCTGCCAACTAGATCTGATTGTTGACAATGTCCAATCAAACTGGAATACTATTTTCCTATTTTGCCCAGATCTGACAAAAGATAGTTGACAGTACTAGAGGGGAGCCTTTTCAACTTTTTAACTTTTAAAGCCATTTGGGACTTCCTTGGTGGTTCAGTGGTTCAAAATCTGTGTTTCCACTGCAAGGGGCATGGGTTCAATCCCTTGTTAGGGAAGTAAGACCCCTCAGGCCGCACAGCACAGCAAAACAAACCAAAAACCAAACAAACAAAAGTAAAAGCAAAGTACCTGCCACCTGAATCTCTAAGAAGCTGCTTTGTCTGAAGCAATCACACTAGGAATGGCTGCAGCCTTATAGTGGGACACTTCTTTTTTGCAAAATCTGGGTTCACAGATTGAGGCATTAAAGGAAGTGCTAAAAGAAGCCTTTATTCTCCTCTCTTCTCTCCTGTGTGTCTCACTTTCCTTTTCAATGGGACTCTGTGCACTAGACGATTCTTAACGAGCAGAAATGGCTCTACTTGAACAGATAGAAGAGTATCCTAAAAGTCTTGCACTATGGACAACTAGCATGCTGGAGGGAAAGCTAGCCATCCCACTAACTTCACTAGGAGGTAAACTCAAAGCAGAAACTGCAAGAAATTGGGCATGCGACAGCAATGGGTGTCAACATTTCCTGTGTAAAGTATCATATTATAATTTGTTCAAGAAAGTGGATGCGGGGGATGGGGATGGGCTTCTCAATTGTATTGTCATGATTTTCTACCTCTAGGGTAAAATGGAATGAAAAAAAAGTCACGTAATAGTATTAGAGATGCTTACCTTCCAGGGAGATGTGAATCGAAAAAAGAGATTTAGGGATTAAAGAAGCACAGGTCGATCAGGCTTCCAACAAGTAAAGCTCGAGAGCACACGAACCAATACAGAATTATCCACATGTTGCATAAAGTAACTTTGGGGTCTATGGACTAGTCAACAGCAGGCTGTTTGGTCCAAAGGGAAATGTGGGAGAACAGGACCATAAAGGCTGGGAACCCTACTCTACTCTGCCTCAGCATTGGCAGTCTGCATATTTCTGCCTAGGGGTCTGCAAGGAGATCAAACCAGTCAGTCCTAAAGGAAATCAACCCTGAATATTCATTGGAAGGGCTGAAGCTGAAGCTCCAGTACTTCGGTCTTTTGATGCGAAGAGCTGATTCATTAGAAAAGACCCTGATGCTTGGAAAGATGGAAGGCAAAGGAGAAGAGGGTGGCAGCAGATGAGATGGTTGGATGGCATTACCGACTCAATGGACATGAATTTGAGTGAACTCTAGGAGATAGTGAAGGTTAGGGAAACCTGGCGTGCTGCAGTCCATAGTCACAGAGTCAGACATGACTTAGTGATTGAACAATGAAACAACAAAAATCAAGCTCTGTCCCTTGGGTCTATCCTCCCCCTGCTCAGCGTATGAGGTTGATCGAGGGCATTACACAGAGAAGCTGTGGACAAGAAGAAGCTGTACCTTAACATCCATCGGGGAAGACACGTGAAAGAAAAGGCCATGGGTTAGCCTGTTCTATCCTCCCTTTCAACGGAGTTTAATGCCTAGATATCCTGCATGTTTAGTTGAGTTGTCCCTGTGGGAAGGGTTAAGAGGGGGGCAAATGGTCAATTTTCACTCCAGGCACATTATGAGCTTTCCATGAAAGTTCCCACTTTGAAGAAGGAAGGAACAAATCATTCTACATTTGGATAAAGTGATGAGTTTGGTTGGGATTTGAGGGGGTCAGTGGGTGAGAAGGGCATCCCCTGTGGCTCCACCCACAATACAGGAGACACGGGTTCGATCCCTGGGTTGGGAAGATCCCCTGGAGGAAGGCTANGAAGAAGGAAGGAACAAATCATTCTACATTTGGATAAAGTGATGAGTTTGGTTGGGATTTGAGGGGGTCAGTGGGTGAGAAGGGCATCCCCTGTGGCTCCACCCACAATACAGGAGACACGGGTTCGATCCCTGGGTTGGGAAGATCCCCTGGAGGAAGGCTAACCCACTCCAGTATTCTTGCTTGGAGAATCCCATGGACAGAGGAGCCTGGAAGGCTACAGTCCTTGGGATCACAAAGAGTCCGACACAACTAAGCGGCTGAGCACTCACACACATGGGTGAGAAATAAAATTAGAGAGAGTCCTCCCTTGGTCCAGTGACAGTGACATGCTGGGGACTGAGGGCCATGAGGCCTGAGCCCTCTGACCCTGAGGAAGGGCAAGCAGAAGAGAAGACAGGAGGGGATGAGAGAGGGAAGGGGAGAGGGGAAGGGAGGCCATGCTTCACACCTCCTCAGTCCTGAACCAACCCAGAGATCAGTAAAGGAACCCAGCAGATGGAGAGAAGGCCCGCTTTTGTCACTGATAGGGCCACTAAGAATATGACTTGGTTCTAAGACCACAAAAACTCCTAACTCCCAGATCCCAGGTGCTATAATTTAATTGTCTGTGTGTTCCCCCACCAAAGAAACTCATATGTTGAAATTCTAATGCTCACTGTGCTGGTATTAGGTGAATCCTTTGGGTGCTTAGGGGATGAGAGTGAAGCCCTCAGAAGACAGATTCAGTTCAGTTCAGGTCAGTCGTTCAGTCAAGTCCGACTCCTTGCAACCCCATGGACTGCAGCAGGCCAGGCCTCCCTGTCCATTGCCAACTCCTGGAGTTTATTCAAATGCATGTCCATTGAGTCGGTGATGCCATCCAGCCATCTCATCCTCTGTCATCCCCTTCTCCTCCCACCTTCAATCTTTCCAAGCATCAGGGTCTTTTCCAATGAGTCAGTTCTTTGCATCAGGTGGATTAGTGCCCTTATAAAAGGTATGCTTCCACGACGTGACGTTACAGCCAAAGACAGACATTTATTAACTGGGAAGCAAGGTCTCACCAGACGCAGAATCTGACCATGTGGGTCACCTGATCTAGAACTTCCAGCCTCCCGAACTGTGAGAGAAAAATTTCTCTGGTTCATAAGTCACCCAGTCTGTGGTGTTTTGTTACATCTGCCTGAACAGACCAAGAAACAGGGCTGGTCAGGCTCGCCCACCATTCTCGGGCAATGCTCAATAGACAGAGCCTGGGACCCTGCCGGGGTGGGGGGCAAGGGAGCTGGTGCCCTCTGAAGGAAAGAGGAGGCGGGAGATTCTCTAAATCACACATTAGATAAGTTATTCCTCCTCACCTGGGGAGAATAAGAGCTGCCAGTGAGAGAGCAGGGTGCTTGGGGAGAAATCCAGCTGCCTGAAAATCCAAGAAGTCAGGCTGAGGGCACCATTTTCAGGAGGTGTACTTTTCTTGCCATTTCCTGAGATCTGGCCAGTTCGGTACCAAAAATTATTCATGTTTTTATTCCTCAGGTTTGCCTGCATATTTCTGCCAGATCTCAACTGTGTTTGACATGTGATACAGGTATTTTTGATTATAGCGATTACATCCATCTCCCAGCTTTGCTCGAAATGGAGGGTTTTCTTTATGATTTCTAGCAGGAGATGGAGAAAAATGACGATTTATACAGACCAAAACATCTACTTAGCTCAGACCAAAGACATCTATTTGCTGCTGCTGCTAAGTCACATCAGTCGTGTCCGACTCTGTGTGACCCCATAGATGGCAGCCCACCAGGCTCCCCCGTCCCTGGGATTCTCCAGGCAAGAACACTGGAGTGGGTTGCCATTTCCTCCTCCAAAGCATGAAAGTGAAAAGTGAAAGTGAAGTCACTCAGTCGTGTCCAACTCTTAGCTACCCCAGGCTCCTCTGTCCATGGGATTTTCCAGGCAAGAGTACTGGAGTGGGGTGCCATTGCCTTCTCCAAAACATCTACTTAGATACGTTTTAATTTGTATTTATTGGAAATAATATTTTCTGTGGCAATCGGTTTTTGGTGAGTACACCATGTTGCTGTATAGAACAATTTTTTGAGACCTCATCCTCACGACTAATTGCAATGTTCCTAGTACAGCGTAAAAACTAGGGTAACATTCTGTTTAATTAAATGTTCAATCATAAGGTGGAAATGACATTATCTTTGCCTCAAAAGCAAAGATTTTGTTTGCAGAAGTAGCAAAAACACATAGAAAATTTTAATTTCATTTGATCCCTAGTGGCTAGACTCTATTATTCATTAAATCATATTTTGCAGGGGGTGGAGGGGGGTTACCCTCCCCACCTTTACAAATTTCAGCAACATTTTCTGGTGATGCAGGGCCTGGCGCCCTCTTCTGAGACTAGCCTCCAACTATGGCCTCTACCTTAAACAGTTTACATTCACAGAAAAGGAACATCACAAAGCCCAGCATGACCACATTCTCAACACACATATATGCACCAAAGAGAATACTCAGAGAGCAATCAGCGAAGTATGTGGCACATAAAAGATGCATAGTTTAATTTCACCTTCAGTTTTGCGCTTCTGTATAAGAAAATAAACATTTGTTTCAGTGTCAAGTTAAAATGGCACCTAATAAGCAAGAAAGAACACGAAGGCTTTGTAAAGGCAGTGATGGTTTCTCTTCCAGAAAGGGCTCTGCACGAAGCGCCATTTGCCTGAATATAGTGTCCTTAAAGTCAGAGTTGATGTTTGAACCATTTGAGATGTTCCCACCTCCCAGCCTGCCATTTAGATTCTACTTAGGATGGATTCTGTTGATTGCACTAAAATCTCTGCAAATGGGTGACAGGACAGTGTGCTTTTTACACTTGTTATATGCTTTCTCTTCAGACTGAACATTTTTCAAAACTATAAACACATTACGTGGTTGGGACTGGATACAACATTAGTTGGAGAGAAATAGAAACTCTAAAGAAGATCCGTAACTCTAAAGGGTTCGTTTAGTACGATTCTACATGAGAAATATTTTAAGAAGTAAATGTTGATGCAGAAGATGCAGTAAGATGTAGTATTTTGTTTTAAAAGTCAAATTTATTCTGCAAAAACATGGTGTACAGGTAGTGAAAAGCTGGGTTAGTAAATTTTTGGTTTTGAGAAATAATGGCTCATGTAACTAACCTCCAAGACAGTAAGGGTCATCATCAAGATTTGGCTTTCCTGGTGGTCCAGTGGTTAAGAACCCACCTTGCAATGCAGGGGACACCAGTTTGATCCCTGGTCTGGGATGATCCCACATGCTGCAGGGCAGCTTTGCCCATGCACCCTAAAGCCCGTGCTCCCCAACAAGAGAAGTCACTACAATGAAAAGTCCCTGCACCACATCTGATCATCACAACTAGACAAAGCTTGTGCATGACAATGAAGATCCAGTGCAACCAAAAAATAAATAAAATAAATTTGTAAAAGGTACATGAGGATTGGTATCAAAAGGTCAGCAGGACTTAGGCAGCTGCCTTCGCCATTTCCCCATCTCTCAGGAGCCCAGTAATCCCTTGCAGGGTGGATCTATAAATGCTCTTTCTCTCAAAGTTGTCCTCTAATGGCAGCCTGTGCCCCAATTAATCATTGATCCCTGTCCCATCTTATCACTTTCCTGATTCCAGATTTCTAAGAGAAGGATGTGATTTACCTAATTTATTTTTTCAGTATGGCTTTGGATGAATGCCTAGCAATCCATGGATTTTCTGCCTAAGGCAGAATATAGATGGTTGCAAATTCTTTTCTACTCTCATTGAAAGATGAAGTCTAATCTTTTCCCCCTTAAAACTGTCCTTGCCTTAGTGATTTGCTTGAGGAGTAGAATATAGAAGGAGCAACTTGGAAGAAGAGCTTCCACAGTGAGATCAGAAGAAGCCTTGTAGCTTCTATCAGGGTCCCTAGTAGAACAAGGGTCTCTCTTGAGCTGTTACGTTAACCACCTGGCTTGAAAGACACAGGAAAAGACTCTGAGACTACATGGAAGGGAATAGGTGCCCAGCTGAGCTCAGCCTTCCATCATGCCCACCAAGATGCCAGCCCTGGGAGTGAAGCCACTTTAGATTCTCCAGATCAGACCAGCAGTTCACCAAATGCCACCAGCCATCCCAAGCCAATGCTGTGTACAACAGAATCACCCACAGGAGCACAGCCCAAATCTCTGACCCACAGTTGAGGTGGACAGACAGCATCACTGACTCAATGGACATGAGTCTGTGCAAACTCTGGGCCATAGTGAAGAACCTGGAAGCCTGGCGTGCTGCAGCCCATGGAGTCAGAAAGAGTTGGACACAACTTAGTAACTGAACAATGACAACATTTATGATGGTTGATAAAATGGTTGTTGTTTTAAACCCCTGAATATTAGAGCGGTTCGTTATGCAGCAGTGTGTAACTGAGACATCTCTGCTCCAATCAGCCTTATAGAGAAGACTGTGTGTCATCAACAGTTGTAACTGAGATCCCTAGGTGAATTACTGTCCTTAAATTCTCCTGAGGATCTAGGAGAAAGGAACCTGATTAAGTTACCACTAGACGCTGGTGGGATTTAGCTTAAAACAGCAAAGGGACATCTACATGACAGATGAAACTACTGACGTCACTAGCCAGATTGCCACTTAATCAGAGAGATGAAAACATACTCATATTAGACACAGAAAGGGACGTGCAGTGGCTTGACTCAGGCTAACTCTAAAATTCAGAGCCTCTTCTTGTCAGCCTCACGTTTTCATCATCATCTGAAGAAGAGAAACAAATTTTAATAATGCTTTCAGTTTTTTGAACTGTGGCCTAAATGCATTTTGTAGACATGCATTTGAAAGTAAAAGATTATACATGTGAAAAAAGTTACATGTAGAATGTTCTGGAGAAAAAAACCTAAAACTTAGAAGTCAGTTATACAGTCACTCAAAAAAACGTATTAACTATTGGATTTCTCATAATCCATGGCAGTTACTTAAAGACAACTATTTTTTCTCAGACATTGTAAGTTTCAGCCTTCAATCTACATATTTGTCCAGAATCCACCATAGGCATCAATGCAGTGGTTTACTGTCTGTTATATTCTGACTTGCATGGAAAACAGTTTTCTCTCTCAATTTACTTTGTTGACACAGAGTGAAGACCTTGATGTCACCAAGAAATTTCTGTGAGTTATTAAAAATTAATAAAACATGAAAAGGAGATCCTTTAATCCTTGTTAAATATGTTCTCCATTTTTCCTTTGAACTGATAGGAATAACTGTGTTAATTATAAAAGATTCCAGATGTCCTAACATTCATTTAATATATTCTTTGAACTATTAACATGTTTTGAGAATGTCTAAAATGACCTATTATACTCCCTATAAGCCCAGAGGCCAGGTCTTTCTTGTAAGTGGCCAAGGAGATCAAAACCTACAAACTCTGTTCATGTTTCTGACAATATGATAATTCACACTTCAGGTAGCCTGAAGGTACTAGTGTTTGACATGCTATTTTTACTATATATAGTATCTTTTAATTACTTCTGAGCCATTGGGGAAGGTGGCTCAGACGGTTAAGAATCTGCCTGCAGTGCAGGAGACCTGGGTTTGATCCCTGGCTCAGGAAGATCCCGTGGAGACAGGAACGACAACCCACTCCAGTATTCTTGCCTGGAGAATTTCATGGACAGAGGGGCCTGGCGGGTTACAGTCCATGGGGTCACAAAGAATTGGACAAGACTAAGTAACTAACACTTTCACTTTATATTTTAATCATTTTTCTTAAATTTTTCTTTTGGAGGACAGTCTCCTCCAATTTGGGTGGAGGGAAGAACCCACCTCCAACTCCAAAGGTTAAGGGCTTTAGTCAATCAACACATCTTACCCCTTGAAAAGTGAAAGGGAAAGTTGCTCAGTTGTGTCCACTCTTTGCAACCCCATGGATTATATATATAGTCCATAGATTTCTCCACGTCAGAATACTGGAGTGGGTAGCCTTTCCCTTCTCCAGCAGATCTTCCCGACCCAGGAATTGAACTGGGGTCTTCTGCATTGCAGGTGGATTTTTTTCCAACTGAGTTATCAGGGAAGCTAAATCTCTTATCCCTTTGCCAAAGAGATTTTCTTAGAGAGGGGCAAATAACCTAATAAAAACCCAGGTGGTATATTCTGGGGATTCTGCAAAACTAAAGTCTTTTCTTCTGGTTTGAGGAGCTTCTGAAAGGCATCCTCTCTTGGATGTGAGGCTGGAGAACTGAAACTACAGTAACCATTTTGCTGCCAGGTGAGACATCCTTAGCCTGCAAGGGGTCTTGTGTGTAACAGGAAAAGCAGATTAGTAAGACAGATGCCAACTGGGTCCTTGTGACTTTTTGATATATGGAGCAAAACTTCACATCAAGTATACTTTCGGATTTTGCATTTATACAAACCCAAAAGTTCTCTTACAAAAAATAGTGAGTTTTTAGTTTATGTTTTGCTGCTAAAAGATTTGTCTGATACAATGTCTTCTGTTTTACCTCAGCATCTTTGCAGTGTTTGGAGATAAACCTCAAATTCCCTTGGGACTGGGTGTGTTTTTTTGACAGAATTTGTTTTGTTCTCTACTGAACCTATGGCCTTGAACACTGCCCAGGAATATTAGTAGATGCTCAGTAAATATTTGTCCACGGAACGTGCAAAGTCAGTTCAACCTTTAAGATCAATGTTATCAATAATATATATTTAAAGAAGATGCCATCTGCCTTCTAGGACTGTCATAACTAGAGAGAAGTCAATGCCTCGCTTCAAAGCTTCAAAGGACAGGCTAAGTCTCTTGTTAGGGACTAATACATCTAGTGATTTTTAAGTTGAAGCCAATGCTCTTTTACCATTCCTAAAATTCTAGGACATTTAATAATTTTGCTAAATCTACTCTGCCTTTGCTTTAGAAATGGAACAACACAGCCTGGATGAAAGCATATCTGTTTACAGCACAGTTCACTGAATTTGTTAAGTCCGCTGTTGAGACCTGCTTAGAAAAAGATTCCTTTCAAAATATTCCTACTGATTGATAATGCACCTGGTTGCTGCACGAGATTAGCGTGGTTTTCATAACTGCTAACATAGCGTTCATTCTGAAGTCCATGGATCAAGGAGTAATTTTGACTTTCAAGCCTTTTTACTGAAGAAATGTATTTTGTAAGACTATAGCTGCCACGGATAATGATTTCTTTAATTGGTCTGGGCAAAGTCAATGGAAAACCTTCCGGAAAGGATTCACCATTCCGGATGCCATTAAGAACAATGGTGATTCAGGGGAAGTCGAAATAGGAACATTAACAGGAGTTTGGCAGAAGTTAATTACAACCCTTAGGGATGACTTTGAGGGGCTGATGACTTCAGTGGAGGACGTAATTGCAGAGGTGGTACAAACAGCAAGAGAACTAGAATTAGAAGTGGAGTCCAAAGAGGTGACTAGATTGCTGCAACCTCATAATACAACTTTAGCAGATGAGCACTTGCTTCCTACAGATGAGTAAAGAAAGTGGTTTCCTGGGACTACCCGGGTGGTCCAGGGGTCAAGAATCCCCCTTGCAATACCAGGGGTTTGATCCCTGGTCCATGAACTAAGACCGTATGTGCTGTGCGACTTCACTTTCACTTTTNGGAGAAGGGGATGACGGAGGATGAGATGGCTGGATGGCATCACTGACTTGATGGATGTGAGTCTGAGTGAACTCCGGGCGTTGGTGATAGACAGGGAGGCCTGGCGTGCTGCGATTCATGGGGTCGCAAAGAGTCGGACACGACTGAGCAACTGAACTGAACTGAATTATAATTTGTTACTTCTAAAGCCACCATTATCAAACACATGTGATTCTCTGTCCTGTCATGAACTCTTTAAATTCATATTCTAGATAGTCACGTGAGTGTTGTAATCAAGCCAACAATACTTGTGATAGGCTGAAACAATTAGGTTAATATGCAAAAAACAAGTAAACTTGGTGAAGAATAAAATTGGATAAACTTACTTGACATTTGCAGATAAAATCACGGAGGTACTTAATAGATCTTTTCACATATTGTAGAAATATAAATCCAAATTTGTCCCAAACTACCAGTTATATTTAAACCAGTACAGTGCCATTTATGGTTTAATAATTTGGAATATCACTATTTTTTACTTTATGATCATTTAGGTCTGAGACAAAGCTGGTATTCTCTTTGAGTTCTTTGATGAAGAACTGTCAAATAATATTTAAAGAAATTTTGAAATTGAACAGAGTTAAAATTTGAATTACTTTCTCTTCTAAGTTAAAATGTGTTATTGTTGAGTTGCTAAGTCATGTCTGACTCTTTTGCCACCCCATGTAACCCACCAGGCTCCAGGCAAGAATACTGGAGTGGGTTGCCATTTCCTTCTCAGAGGATCTTCCTGACACAGGGTTCAAACCCACGTCTCCTGCATTGGCAGGCCGATTCTTTTCCACAAAGCCACCAGGAAAGCCCCTAACCTCAAATATTATTTGTTAAAAGCCTACATTATGGTCAAAGAAAAAGAGCTGAGACATTTTAATAAATCTTAATTACATATTCTAAAAAGAATATCGATGTAAACATGCCACAGTCAATAAAAGCTACTTCAAACAAGCAATTCATCTTCATGAGGACCAGAATTCTCCAAGAAATTGTTTTGTTTCGCTGTTTTACTTACATCTACCAGCAGAGGGAGTAAAAACTCACCTATAACTGAGCCCAGATTCCAAAAAGAAATTCGGAGATACAGGATTAAACAGGATTTTACCTCTTGAATTTCATAAATGAAGAATCCGAGATTGCAGAGCGGAAAGGATTGTATAGTATTTTCACTACTGACTAATGGTGGGGCCAGATAAACAATTTCTATCTCCTGGCTTCCAAGATGGGGCAGCCTACATTCTTGTACTCAGTTGTCAACTTGAGTATTTATCACAATAGCCCTGGGAATTAAGTTTTCTTTAAAAAAACAAAAACAACAACAAAAAAAACCCTGTAAATTTTGTATCAGGGTATAGCCAACTAACAAAGTTGTGATAGTTTCAGGTGGATAACAAAGGGACTCAACCATACTTATACATGTATCGATTCTCCCCCCAAACCTTCCCCAATCCAGACTGCTGCATAACATTGAACAGAGTTCCATGTGCTATACAGTAGGATCTTGTTGGTTATCCACTTTAAATATAGCAGTATGTACATGTCCATCCCAAATTCACAAACTTATGGTTGCCAGAGGGCGAGGAAGGGACAGTTAGGGAGTTTGGGAAGTTTTCCTAATTCTTTCCGTGCATTAAGGAAGTGAAGCTCAGAGCAGCTGGAGAAGACTCTTGGCAAAAGGAAGCAAATGTATGTTCCTCCAGGCTGGAGAAGGAGCCCGTCCAGAAGCAGCACTAGGCTGCTGCTAAAACCAGAGGTGGGGTTTCCCAGAGAGAGGTGACAGTCTTGTCCCCTACTACATCTTACCTCACCTCACCCCCCAACCTGGAGCCATCCAGACCAAGGGACCTTGCTTTAGGAACCACTAATGAACTCCTCAGCAAACTGAAATGGACCAAAATTGGGGAATTTAATTCAGATGACCATTATATCTACTACTGTGAGCAAGAATCCCACAGAAGAAATGGAGTAGCCATCATAGTCAACAAAAGAGTCCAAAATACAGTACTTGGGTGCATCCTCAAAAATGACAGAATGATCTTGGTTCATTTCCACGGCAAGCTATTCAATATCCCAGTAATCTAAGTCTATGCCCTAACCAATAATGCTGAAGAAGCTGAAGTTGATCAGTTCTAGGAAGACCTAGAAGTCTTCCTAGAACTAACACTTTAAACAGATGTTCTATTCACCATTGGGGACTGGAATGCAAAAGCAGGAAGTCAAGATATACCTGGAATAACAGGCAAGTTTGGCCTCGGAGAACAAAAGGAAGCAGGACAAAGACTAACTGAATTCTGTCAAGAGAATGCACCCGTCATAGCAAACACCCTTTTTTAACAACACAAGAGATGACCGTACACGTGAACATCACCAAATGGTCAATACTGANAGCAGGAAGTCAAGATATACCTGGAATAACAGGCAAGTTTGGCCTCGGAGAACAAAAGGAAGCAGGACAAAGACTAACTGAATTCTGTCAAGAGAATGCACCCGTCATAGCAAACACCCTTTTTTAACAACACAAGAGATGACCGTACACGTGAACATCACCAAATGGTCAATACTGAAATCAAACTGATTACATTCTTTGTAGCTGAAGATGGAGAAATTGTATACAGTTAGAAAAAAAAAAAAAAGATCTGGAGATGACTGTGGCTCAGATCATCAGCTTCTCATAGCAAAATTCAGGTTTAAACTAAAGAAAACTGGGAAAACACCAGGCCAGACAGGTATGATTTAAATCAAAACCTGTATGAATTTACAGCAAAGGTGATGAGTAGATTCAAGGCACTAGATCTAGTCAAAAGTGCCTGAAGAACTATGATCAGAGATCCATAATACTGTATAGAAATCAGTGAACAAACCACCCTAAAGAAAAAGAAAAGTGAGAAGGTAAAGTGGCTATCTGAGGAGGCTTTGCAAATAGCAGAAGAACAAAGAGAAGTGAAAAGCAAGGGAGAGACAGAAAAACACATCCAATTAAATGCAAAGTTCCAAAGAATAGCTAGAAGAAAAGAAGGCCTTCTTCAACAAACAGTGCTTAATAACAGAAGAAAACAACAAAAAGGGAAAGACTGAAGATCTCTTCAGGAAAACTGGAAGCAGCAAGGGAGCACCCCACCCAAACTTGTGCACAATAAAGGGTAAAAATGGCAGAGACCCAATAGACACTAAAGAGATCAAGATGAGATGGAAGGAATACACGGGAGAACTGTATGCAAAAGATCTTAATGAACCGGATTACTATGATGGAGTGGTCAGTCACCCAGAGACAGACATACTGGAGTGGGAAGTCAAGTGGGCTTCCAGAAGCACTGCTGTTAATGAAGCTAGTGGATGTGGTGAAATTCCAGCAGAACTATTCAGATCCCTAAAGGAGGATGCCATCGAGGTATGGAACAACTGATTGGTTCAAGCTTGAGAAAGGAGTATGGCAGGGCTGTCTGCTGTCACCCTGTTTGTTTAATCTATACACAGACCACATCATGAGAAATGCGGGGCTGGATGAATTCCAAGCTGGAATCAAGATAGGCAGGAGAAACATCAACAACCTCAGATATGCAGATGATACCACTCTAACGGCAGAAAGTGAAGAGGAACTAAAGAGCCTCTTGATGAGAGTGAAGGAGGAGAGTGAAAGAGCCGGCTTAAGGCTAAATAATAAAAAAAACTAATATCACAGCATCTGCCCTCATTACTTCATGGCAAATAGAAGGGGAAAAGGTGGAAGTGGTGACAGATATCCTCTTCTTGGGCTCCAAAATCACTGCAGATGGTGACTGCAGTCATGAAATCAAAAGGTCATTGCTTCTTGGCAGGAAAGCTATGACAAACCTAGACAGTGTGTTGAAAAGCAGGGACATCACTCTGCGGACAAAGGTTCATATAGTCAAGGCTATCATCTTCCCAGTAGTCACGTTCGGTTGTGAGAACTGGACCATAAAGAAGGAAGAATGCCAAAGAATTGATGCCTTCTAATTGTGGCACTGAAGACGACTCCTGAAAGTCCCTTGGACAGCAAGGATATCAGACAGTCAATCTTAAGGGAGATGAACACTGAATATTCACCGCAAGGACTGATGCTGAAGCTGAAGCTCCAGGATTTTGGTCATCTGATGCAAACAGACGACTCATTGGGAAAGTCCCTGATTTGGGGAAAGATTGAGGGCAGAAAGAAAAGAGTTTGTCACAGGATGAGATGGCTGGATGGCATCACCGATGCAGTGAATATGAACTTGGGCAAACTCCGAGAGATGGTGAGGGACAGGAGGGCCTGGCATGCTATAGCCCATGGGGTCACAAAGAGTTGGACATGACTAGGCTAGGCAACTGAACAGCAACAAGAGCAAAGGACTCCTCAGCCCCTTAGGACATAAGCCAGGGTGAGAGACCACTCTGCAGGGAGGGTGAGGTAGAAGACACTCATTTCCTCCTAGCCCAAAGCACGTGCCATCCCAGTGGAAGGGAAGACATTGGAAAGACACTGCCCAAGATTAATCCTCAAGGAGTGAAAAGCCGCATGATTAGATCTCGTTTCTACTTTAGCCCAAGCTAGACTCCAGCAAGCTATGTTCTAGCAGGCTAAAGAAATGTCAGTTGACTCAGACAAAATGAGCCTTAACTGTTTTTTTTAAATTGAAGTACAGTTGATTTACTTGGATTAGTTTTGGGTCTACAGCAAAGTGATGCAGTTATACATATATATTTTTTCAGATTATTTTCCATTGTAAGTTACAATACGATTTTGAATGTAGTTCCTTGTGCTATATAGTAACTTCTTATTGTTTATTTTACGTAAGGTGGTTTGTATCTGTTAAGTGATTTGAAAATGCTTCTGGGGGACTTCCTTGGTGGTCCAACTGTTAAGAATCCATCTTGAAATGCAGGGAATGGGGGCTCAATCCCTGGTTGGGGAACTAAGATCCCATATGCTGTGGGGAAACTAAACATGCACCCCTCAACTAGACAGAAACTTGCGTGCTGTAGCTAAGACCCAGTGCAGCCAAAACTAAATAAATATTTTTTAAAAAATCAAATGCTTCTGGGATATGGTCCTATATTGATTCCAGGAACCGCTCCCCTCCAAGGATACCAAACTCCATAGATACTCAATACCCTTAAATAAAATGATGTATGGAGGACTGTAAGAGGCAAGCTTCTCAGCCCTCCTTTAGTTTCCAACCCTAAGGAGAGCTTGGCAACTGGCCATGCCTGGGCAGTGAGGTCTGGAATGGTCCCTGGCACTGGAATTTTCAAAACTATTCCGAGGAGATCTTGCTGTGCTGCTGGGTATTAGGCACTATAGGGTAGTAAATATACAAAAGCATCGTAGGAAGGAGCGTCATAGGGTAGGCCCACGTTCAGCAGGAAACATACAAAGGAGCGAAGAATTACATATTTCATGCACTTTTTGTACTCTGGAAAACAGTTAAACAGAGCAGGAATCAAGCAAACAAAAAGTTAAAATGGGTCAACAGGAGACTGGAGATTTAGGAAAGGAAATAAAAGACTAAATGGCATTTCAAATGTAATAAATTAGAAACAGCAAGAAACAATGATCAGAGCTGCAAAGTAAATTGGTGGCAGCAAGGAAGGACCGGAAATACTAACACAGAGGGAAAGACAGAGATTAAAGCAACTGAAGGCAAAAGATATGGTCAGCCCACCCAACAGCCTGCTCAGGCAAACAAAGCACAACACAGGATTTTCTCAAGTTTGAAACACATGACATTTACAGGAAAAAAAAAAAAAAATCATTTAGAGAAGTACTAAGTACTCCTCCAGATCAAAAGGAAGCAAAATTTAATAGAAAATTAAAAGGTATAAAGATGGCCAATTAGTGTATGGCCGTGTAAATTCACACAAGATGAAAACCAAGATAATGTAATTTACTGCCTTTTACAGTTCCTATTGGTAAAAACTGAACAGATATATAAAACCTAGGATTGACAAGGCATGAAATAGGCATTTGTATGTAATGTTGGGGAAAGCTATCATTTTAAGATACAAATACCACCTTCATTATTAGGCAATTATCTACACGCACACACACAGCTAGGGCAGGAATATGCACGGGGAAGATCATTCTAGCATTTTCACTACTTGTGAAAAATAGAAAAATATTGTCAATTTTTGTTTGTGGAGGACTGGTTTAAACTCTGAACTATCTGTATAAATGGAATGGCAGGTGTTTAGAGTATAAGTTAGGATACAGGAACTCTGTATTTGTTGATATAGAAAGACCTTCAGGATGAACCAAGTGACAGGCTTGGTATTTACTCATAGTTATAATATGAATTCCTATGTTTCTAAAAAGACTATAGCTTATGTTCATATAAAAATGCATTAAAAATCCACAATAAATTGTTCATAGTGATTACAGCTGAATGAAACTGAGCATTTGGAAGTAGAAGTGATACTTTATACCTTCCTATTCTTTTTGGAATTTTAATCACATGCTTGTATTCTTCTCTTCATTTTCAATGATATAAGACTTCAGAAGTTTTTCATTGAAAGGGGTTAGATATTTTTAAGTTTAAGGGTTTTTTATGGAGAAAAAAATCATTAACGAGCAAAACAGACTACTCATCAATGTTTCCCTCATGGTTTAGCATAGCTAAGATTTTACTCTGAAACATACACCATTATTTTTACGGGCAACTAAAAAATCACACAATTATATTGGAACTGGTGTTGAATAATTTTATTTTCTTTACAGAAAGAAACATGAATAAAATAGCTATAATTTAAATCTGACACAAGTATTAAAATTACACTCTCAGCATTCATTTTGCTACACCACAGCAAACAGAATTTTTCCTCTCCTAGCACTTACAATCAAGGCCCGCAAAGGAGGCCTTCTTTCTTTCCTTGGAGAGACATCTTGGAATTTTAAGTATACCATGAACTGACAAGTTTCAAACCTGAATTTTCATAATTAACCAATGTCATTTCTTAGAAAATGATATATATCACAGGCCTTGTGTGTAGTATTATTGTTTTTCCTTAGATTATGTTTTATCTCACACCCCAATTAATGATTATTCATAATATATAATGACTCTTGTTAGCAATGATGACTGAAACAATGAGCCCCTAAAATATTGATTTCAGCTGCTCCCAGAACCTGACTATTCCTACAGGACATTGAGAAAATGTTATCAATGATGAAAACACATATTGTTTCATTTTAATTTATTTATCTACCCTCTCTTGCAACATAGAGACTTAAACACAAAGGAAATGGAAGCCAGTTGCCAACTATTTTTAGAAGTGTTATACTTAAGGTGAATTAAGAAAGACTAAGAGATGGGAATAGCAGACCACCTGACCTGCCTCTTGAGAAACCTATACCTAGGTCAAGAAGCAACAGTCAGAACTGGACATGGAACAACAGACTGGTTCCAAATAGGAAAAGGAGTACNTCTCTGGTTCCTCTGCCTTTTCTAAAACCACCTTATACATCTGGAAGTTCACAGTTTACGTATTGCTGAAGCCTGGCTTGGAGAATTTTGAGTATTACTGTACTAGCATGTGAGATGAGTGCAGTTGCGCAGTAGTTTGAGCATTCTTTGGCATTGCCTTTCTTTGGCATTGGAATAAAAACTGACTCTCATCTAGGAAAGCAGAATGTATATTTTGATACAGGGAGAGGAAGGTTCAGGAAGGAATGTATACAGGAGAAGAAATGTCAGGGAGGTCTTCCTGGATGTTTTTAATCTTCTTTATCTATACCAGTGCTCCTCAAAATTTAAATCTACATATAATTCACTTTGTTTAGTTGATCAGTTGTGTCTGATTCTTTATGTGTGATGTCTTAGTTGCTCAGCTGTGTCCAACTCTTTACCACCCCATGAACCATAGCCCACCAGGCTCCTCTGTCCCTGGGGATTCTCCAGGCAAGAATAATGGAGTGGGTTGCCATGCCCTCCTCTAGGGAATCTTTCCAACCCAGGGGTTGAACCCAAGTCTCCCACAGTGCAGGCTGATTTTTTACCATTGAGCCAGCAGGAAATTCCTTAATTCACTTGGAGAAACTGTTAATATGTAGATTCTGATTCAGGAATCTGGAATGGTCCTTGAGAATCTGCATTTCTAATAACCTCCTGGGTGATTCTGAGGCTGCTGATCTGTGAGAGGACATCTGGATCAAGGAGTTTTAGGTATTAAGATATTTAGTCTAGAGAATCAGGTTATGCATGACAGTGATTTCTACCTTTGCAAATTGAAGTTTGTGTCTTACACCTTACTTAACAGCACAGTTGAAATATAAAAATATTATCACTTTCAAATTTATAATTCATTTTATTTAAAAAAGGAATTAAGCTACCTTGGAACTTTTCTGCATTTTGTTGCAGTTTTAGACCTATTTTGTATGCTTTCTACTGACCTTTTATCTGATGATTTGTGTTGAAAAATCCCTGAGTAACAATGCAGTTTGACCCTTTCTCCCTCATAGTTTCCTCTATTTCCCATTGATCTGGCCTACTTTCATTCTGTAACATGGAAACATCATTTTAATAGCATTTTACTATAACTGTTATTAAAGTAACATTATAAAGTCATGTATTACAAAGTGTATATTATTAATTCATTTAGGAAAAGTTTATACTTTACTAACTTTTCAAAGTCAACCTGTTTCAAAAACTAAGAATTGTCATTTTCACTTAAATTTTATTACCTTGACATGTTAATATCATGAAAGTAAGGATGTAAACCTATTGAAAAGAGTATTGAATGTAAACCTGTTACCAAAAACAGCTGTACTTAAGATCATCTAATAATTTTTCCATTTTGTGGTATTATTATGTATAATCAAAGCTTTTATTTCTTTATTATTAGTATTGGAAATAATTTTATTTTCTTTTCCTGCCAGAGATAAAGTTACTCATTTAATTTATTTTGGCTTTATGATAATACAGATCACAAATTATATTTATTTATTCATGAAGTTCATTTGGTTCATTAGCTTTTTAAAGCCAGATAAAATGTAAGTGCACAGTAAATTTTAAACAAAGAGAATTCTATATAGGATTTTAGAGATCAAAATAGTTTTACAAAATTTTTTGGTGGAATTGAGGAATTTTAGACTTAAAATCACAACTTGGAGATTAGTTAGTATTGTAAAAGTTTTCAGTATGCTAAAGAAGAAACAGTCCTGCCAAGATTGTTCTTTTGCCAAACTCTAGTCATTGCCAGTCCATTTTTCTTTTTGTGGAACTTAATATTTAGCCTCAGATCATTGGTGTATTTTTTTTAACTCATGAGGTTGTCATTCAGAATATTTCAGAAATACGTGAAGGTATATTGCCTAACATTGTTTAACTTGATGAAGATTAAAAAAATCACTAATTTCAGAGCTCTTCAAATTGTTACTATTGCACATTAAAACTACTGAGTGACTTTAGTTTGAAATATAAATAACGTATTACAGAAGGACCAATCTTGCTAACTCTCTGCAACTTTCAGATAATCTTCGTAAGTTATATAGCCACAGGCATACCTTTCTTATAAAAATGTCATTATTTCTCATTAAAAGTACAAACGATTATTGAGAATGGTTAACTACCCAGAACTCTGAAAAACTGAAAAAGCAGAGTAATAATTTAAACTTTCACTGTATTTATCCCTTGACACTGATTAGCAGTCATTAGGAAAGCTGAGGCCTTTGCAGCCCCTCCTTCAGGTATGGGTTTTAGACCTTATCTTTTCCCTTTTGTTTCCTTAGGACAGGAAGCTCATTTAATCCTTGGCTTTGTTTTAGAGTTTAGGCAAATAGAGACTATCCCTGGTAGCTTTCAAAAGCTCTTACTTTGTTTCAATAGTGGCACTCAGTGTAGATTCTGTGATCCTGCTTTATTTACCAGAAAGCTTACCATTGAGAGCTGCCACATCATTCTTTCAATTATGTTGTTAATTGACTGATAACAAAGATTGAGTGGAAAACCTTTAGTGACAAAAGATTGGATATAGGTGTGACTCTAGTCTAAAGGCTGGTGAGTCTTTGCTTCTTGATCCCATTTCTATTTGCACTAAAACACTAAATACAGACTAAAGGAACAAAGTACATTTAAAAGCATTCAGAAATGTTAAGCAACAATAAAACTCCATAACCACTTAAATGGCAGCAGCTGACTATTTGAATTAATTTTGTGTTTGTCTTAATTTGGGGCCATAATTATTCCTAACTTACACGTGAGTAGATTTCAATTATTATATCCTGGAGGGATTTGTAGCTAAGGCAACTAAAAGAATAATTTTACATAAAGTACTTTTGTTCAACTGATTAGGCAAGTTAAAATGTAATGATGTAAAATTGAAACCCTTCTGACAAGATCCAAACAAATGTTTCTAGAAATTTTGTTAAAAAAAATAACTAATTTTAATTTTAAATAATATTTTGATCTTTTGGGAAGATAGACTTCATTGTAAAACATATAGATAGACACTGATGTGTCTTAAGATTATATGTTTTATGAAGTAGTGAAGAATTGAAGACATGGACAGATATGTCAATGGAAATATTCCTGCTGCTGCTGCTGCTGCTAAGTTGCTTCAGTCGTGTCTGACTCTGTGCGACCTATAGACGGCAGCACACCAGGCTCCGCAGTCCCTGGGATTCTCCAGGCAAGAACACTGGAGTGGGTTGCCATTTCCTTCTCCAATGCATGAAAGCCAAAAGTGAAAGTGAAGTCGCTCAGTTGTGTCCAACCCCCAGCGACCCCATGGACTGCAGCCCACCAGGCTCCTCCGTCCATGGCATTTTCTAGGCAAGAGTACTGGAGTGGGGTGCCATCGCCTTCTCCAAAATACATAGATTTAGAAGAAAAATGCAAATAAATAACTTAAATGACCAGCACCTCTTCTGTATCTTAGAATGCATTTCAAGATGCATTTCAGATTAGAGATTCATTTATAAATTTGAAATGCTACATATAAGAAGTGCAAGGATTCAGGGATAGTTGACATTGTGCTACAGTCATAGAAAAAACCCACATTTAACTTCTCTTTTTACAGAGCTCACAGTGATTTTGAACACTTTTTCCAGACTGAAACCACTTTAGGACTGTTAATGCTAGACGCTACTTTGGATCTTTACTAATCTGTATTATGGAGCAAAGTATTAAAAAAGTGTTTGTTGGCATCAATAAGATAATTTTGAAGCTGAACAGTTAACATTTCGTTAGTCTCAGCTGTTTAATATTAGTCTAGCATAGTGAAGAGAGTTTAGAACCAGCAGCTCTGTTCTCATTCTGTCTTCTCAGGTTCTCTATGTCATCTATCCTCCAAGCCCTCAACTCCTCTTTATCCTGTCTCTCCTGCCCTTCTTTACCCTTTCTTTCAATTTATGGCACCTGCTGCCTTAAAAAAAAAAAATAAAAATCATTGTCAGTGTATCTTAATGTATATAGTGTGACACTTTTCAGCTGCCAAAACCGTAAAAGCACACATTTCTACTATGAATAGAGTTTACTCACTTGTTTTTCTAAATTAACAAGAGAAAGCAAAGGAAAGAAAGGGAGGGAAACACACAGAGACAGCAGAGTAAACTGGCAAATGCTAAATAAAAAAGAAAGAAATTTAACTTAAATCTAGGCAGGTTTATTTTCCATATACTTGTATATGGCCATATTTTGAAGAACTATTGATACTATATATAGGCAATTAAGTTAAATGTTATATTCCTATTACCTTCATATTTACATAAGAAATATATGAACTGTGCTTATGAAGTACTATTGTTCTGGAGAATTCTATGGACAAAGCAGCCTGGTCCGCTACAGTTCATAGGGTTGCAGATTCGGACACANGGTGATGGACAGGGAGGCCTGGCGTGCTGTGATTCATGGGGTCGCAAAGAGTCGGACACGACTGAGCAACAGAACTGAACTGAAGGTATGGTCTGATTATATTTATCCTTAGATTATAAAAGTCATAATACAGTACGTTTTAGATTCAATCTTTCTAACGCTCCTATGAGTCCAGTTCCCAGAATCAGGAGACAAAAATCCATGTTTTAAGAAAATTCGTTATGATACAGGGGAAATTCACCTACCTGTAGATAACCACTGTGTTTTGCAATTCAGATGTGAAGTTACTATGAGTACTTTAAACACACACACATACACACGTGTGCAGACACACTATACTCTTTGCTTTATAAGATGAGAAAAAGACAAATACTGTATATTAACACATATATATATGGAGTTTAGAAAAATGGTACTGATGATCCTACATGCAGGACAACAAAAGAGACCAAGGCTAAAGAACAGACTATTGGACTCTGTGGGAGAGGGCGAGGGTGGGATGATGTGAGAGAAAAGCGTTGAAATATGTACATTACCATATGTGAAACAGACGACCATATGCAAGTTCAACAATGACGCAGGGCACCCAAAGCTGCAGCTCTGGGACAACCCAGAGGGAGAAGATAGGGAAAGAGGTGGGAGGGTGGTTCAGGATGGGGGGGACACATGTGTACCTGTGGCAAAAACCATCACAATATTGTAAAGTAATTATCCTCCAATTAAAATAAATTAAAAATAAAAAATATAAATTGAAAACCTGGAAAAAGCCATAGAAAATAATTCCTCTCAAAAAAACAGTGTGTTTATTCTATGTAGTTTCCATTAATTAGCCTAATTGTCTGAGGAACCTCAAAGTGTCTTCTCTGTTGAACTGGACCTAGCCATTTGCGTGGCTGACAACGTGCAGCTCTTCCTATATGGAATTCAATGAAAACTTCAAATCAACATATCAGCTCTTATTCGAAAGAGCTTGTTCACCCACTGCTTAGTTTTATCNTGTAGTTTCCATTAATTAGCCTAATTGTCTGAGGAACCTCAAAGTGTCTTCTCTGTTGAACTGGACCTAGCCATTTGCGTGGCTGACAATGTGCAGCTCTTCCTATATGGAATTCAATGAAAACTTCAAATCAACATATCAGCTCTTATTCGAAAGAGCTTGTTCACCCACTGCTTAGTTTTATCTACTACAGTTCAGCCCTCTCCGAGAAACACTGAAAGGTTGAATTGGCATGTTAAAGTTGAATTAAACAAGTTACACTTTTTATGGTTTCCCAGATGGTGCTAGTGGTAAAGAGTCCATCTGCCAGTGCAAGAGACACATGAGGCATGAGTTCAGTCCCTGAGTCGGGAAGATCCCCTGGAGGAGGGCATGGCAAGGCACTCCAGTATGCTTGCCTGGAGAATCCCATGGATGGAGGAGCCTGGGGGCTAAAGTCCATGGGGCTGCAGAGAGTCGGACACAAGTGAGCATGTACACACCCTGTTTTCTTGAAGCAGGCTTTTCTTTTTTAAAAAAAAAATGATTTTCACAATTTCTTTTTCACCCTTTTGCCTTTCTTCACTCTCATGCTTGAGAATAAATCTCCACTAAAAAATTACTTTGTACAGAACAAAAAGAGCCATATTCTTCATTTAAACATGAAGAACTCTAAGGGCTGAGTCATCTGCCCAAAGTCATGCAGCTGGTCAGTCAGTGGCAGAGCTGGAGTTTGAATTCAGGTACCATGGTATCAGCATCCAAGTTCTGAATGACTTCACTACGCTGCTCCTGTGGCTGTGATAAAGAAGTTTTCTCAATCTCAGCACCATTAATATTTGAGGTTGGATAATTCTCCATGCAGGGGTCTGTCCCATCTACTGTAACATCCCTGACCTCTGCTCACTAGGTGCCTGCAGCATCCACCCACATCCCATGGTCTGTCAGGCTCCTCCGTCCATGAGATTCTCTAGGGAAGAATACTGGAGTGGGTTGCCAGTTCCTTCTCCAGGGGATCTTCCTGACTCAGGGATTGAACCCTGGTCTCCCACATTGCAGGCAGATTCTTTACCATCTGAGACACCACGGAAGCCCCCAAACCAAAAATGCCTTCAGATATTGCCACACGTCCCCCTTGTTAAAAAAGATCATCCCCTATTTCTATCATTGAAACAGAGACTGATTAGAGGAAACAGGAATAGAAAAAATATGAGATGACTAAAAACATTGCCACCTTTTGAGACAGGCTTACTAGGAAACATCTCAGCATATCCCTTCATTTGTTTTCACTTTCTCTCTCTTTCCTAGCTTTCTTCTAAGCTCTTCTTTGGCTTAGGCAGCTAGAAAAAAAGAGCTCTTTCCTTTTTTCTTTAAACTCCAAGCATTTGAGAATTTACGATGTACTCTATGTTGTCCGAGAGGATGGGTGTTCAGAATTATAACACAGATTTTAGCTTAGTTGAAGAAAAGCAGCAGCAGAAAAGCTAGTGTCAGGAAACAGAAGGCTGTTCTTCCAGCCTTTCCAGGCTTTATAATGACTCCGCCCACCTTGCTGCTAATGGGTAAATGCTCTGTTTTTAACACTGTATTTTTTTTTAAGATTGTTTTTGAATGTGGACCATTTTAAAAGCCTTTATTGAATTTGTTACAATATTGCTTCTTCTCTTTATGTTCTGGTTTTTTTTGGCATTCAGGCATGTGGACTCTTATCTCCCTGACCAGGGATGGAACCTACACTCCCTGTATTGGAAGGTGGAGTCTTAACCACCGGACCAGCCAGGGGAGTCTCCAGGCACTATTATTTGGCATCCTGCTACTCCCAATGCTATCACAGAGTCCAGTTCTGTACTGACATTTCCTAACACTGGCTGAGCTTATAAAACTGGACACCTTTACTGAGCACCACAGTGATGACCTTCTCACTGGTGAATTTCTGATAGATTTGGCCTATGGGCTTCCCTGGTGGCTCAGACAGTAAAGAATCTGTCTGCAATGGGGGAGACCCACGCTCAATCCCTGGGTTGGGAAGATCCTCTGGAGAAGGGAATGGCAATCCCCTCCAGTATTCTCGCCTGGAGAATTCTATGGACAGAGAAGCCTGGCAGGCTGTTTGCTCAGCCCATGAGTTGCAAACAGTTGGAGCTGACTGAGCAGCTAACACACTTGGGCTATGATGTTTCCTACTGGTGGTCTTAGGGAGCACAGTCATCTGATTGGTTTTCTGCCCATTAACACATTCATTCCATATCCAGTGTCTCTAGCTACACACTCTCTGAATCTTTCCACACCTTCTTGTAGCATTTGCAAAGGAAATTTGAACGTTCTGTTTCACTCTTCAAATGGGCTATCACTTTCTTCAGTCTTTCTAAGAACCACATTACCAACCCATTAGCCCCATCAGGGTGTTCAGTGTTCACCCAGAAGAACAGAGAATGTTCTCATATTGATAAACTCTAAGTTTCCTTCCCCTTGAACCAGAATCCTTAGGATCCAGCCCGACATCTACTAACTAGCTCTGATTCACATGGGAGCGACGTTCTAGAATTTCTCTGGGTTGTACCCTCTTTCCTCTCTTACTATTTATTCCCAGCGCTTCCCTAGCCTGGTGGTGTGTTTGAACTCTAATTATGACTCAAGTGGAGGTGGAGGGAAGAGGGGATAGAGCCTGAGCATGGCATTTGCTGTCTTTCAAGGCAGAGGCTTCCGCCTCACCTTCAGGCAAGGGGGTGGGGGAACAACAGACTTTCATATGAGAAACGGACCATTTCTTCCTGTCCAGAGGGTCTAGGGGTATCTGGGTGTGATAGGTAGCTTCTAAAGTGGCTTCCAACAATCTCCCCCCTCTGTCATTCATGCCCTGAAGTAATCACCTGTCTTGGGGGTTGTCTGGACCCAGTGACTTGCTTTTAATAAAAACAACACAGCACAAGTGATGGGATTGTTAGTTCAGACACTAGTTACAAAAGCAGTTGACTTTCTTTGGTTTCACTCCCCGCTCTCTGGTTCTATTTGCCTGCTTCTGTCTCTTGGGATCTGCTTTCAGAAAGAAGCCCATGGGCCAAGGAAGAGAAGATGGTTTCCAAATAGGGATAATGAGGAACTGAGGTCCTGGGTCCAAATAGCCTCAAGAAAACGAATGTTGCCAACAACCAGGTGGATAAGCTGGGGAGTCAAGTTTCTCCCAGTCGACCCTTGAGATGACTGCGTCCTCAGCTTACACCTAATTGCACCATTTGGGGAGACTCTAACCTAAAGAGACCAGCCAGAGACCAGAATCACTGACCTGCAGAAACTGTGAATTAATAAATGTTGCTTCTTTAAGCCTGTAAATCTGTGGGTAGTTTGTTACAGAGTAACAAATAACTGATACATTCAAGTCAAGGACTGACTTGAACATGGGCTGAATTTCCTTTTGCTGTTTCTATGAAACAGTCATTCCAAGGTCTAGAATATAAGCTGTCTTTTCCCTACCCCTGGAGGTTGCAGGAAGAAATAAAGAAATAAATCCCATGCATGTATAGAGAACAAGGACAATTGTTTGGGGATTTAAAACAATTTTTTTAATAGAAACACAGTTGTTAAATAGAGCAACAAATTTATATTTGGAATAGAATACAGCTTGTTGGTTGCACATATCAAGCTGGAGAAAATCATGTTCAGTTAATCTAAGTTCCCTTCCATGACGGACAAGACTATATAAATATAAATATACGATATACGAACACTTGGGCTTCCCAGGTGACACAGTGATAAAGAATCCACCTGCCAATGCAGGAGACACAAAAGATGAGGATCAATCCCTGGGTTGGGAAGATCCCCGGGAGTATAAATGGCAACCCATTGCAGTATTCTTGCCTGGAAAAATCCCATGGACAGAGGAGCCAGGGGGGCTACAGTTCATAGGGCTGCAAAGAGTCAGACACAGCTGAGTACACATACACATATGAATAGCCATGTAATTTATATTCTGCTAAGTAAAATGCCGAAAACAGAAAGACAGGCTGATTGCTGACAGACAGGCATGTATCTTAAATAACTATCAGATGACCCTCCATCATTAATCAGCTTATAATGTCCAACAAATAACAGGAAAAACCTACTAACCACCTTGAAAATAATGACAAAAAATCAGTCATCTTTACATGTGTATATATATATATATATACACATATACACATTTGTAAGTTTTATTAGAACAAATAAATACAAGCAAACATCCCACTGAATTTCATCTTTGGCAGTTACTAGGTACAGAAAGGTAAACAGAAGTAAAGAAAAACATTAAGTATATTACAGGATGGGTTACTTTTTCAAAAAATATAAAGATAAACTGCTTTTTGAAAAAGAAGATTTTGTTTTTATTTAAATTTATACTCAAACAACAAGAAAATGATGACAAATATAAAGCAATATCAGAACTCAGGTTGATACTTTCTATTTTGAGTTTGTCTAAACTTTAGCTCAATGGTCAGAGTGCTAAACACTCATCATGGCAAAAGAAGGTATAATTTTTTCTATTTTAAATGAACAAGACTATTTTCTCCCCTCTATGTTAATAAGACAGATATGCTCACATCACTCACTTCAAAGTAACAGTTTTATCAGGAATCAGAGCACCGGATGACCCATGAAAAGACAGAATCAGTAACTAATATATCAAAGCAACAATAACCAACTGGTTTTGAAACAGTCATGTTAATCATAGCCCTCTTGTAATCAGAACAGTAACATGTCCTCGTAGGAAAGGTACTCTTNTGCTGCAGTCCATGGGGTCACAAAGAGTCGGACACAACTGAGTGACGGAACTGACTAACTGACTGGGACAGTATATTAAAAACAGAGACATTATTTTGCTGACAAAGGTCCGTCTAGTCAAGGCTATGGTTTTTCCAGTAGTCATGTATGGATGTGACAGTTGGACCTTAAAGAAAGCTTGATGGACAGGAGTTTGAGCAAGCCCCGGGAGTTAGTGATGGATGGGGAAGCCTGGCGTGCTGCAGTTTATGGTGCCGTAAAGAGTCAGACACAACCGAGCGACTGAACTGACTCACTGATATAATCATCTTTATTAATTTAAAATGTTTCTGTTCTGAAGATGGTAAATACTACAAAAATGATTAAGGCTTGTGATTGCAATTATATATTCCTTTATGATTGATGTCTCATAGTGGAATTTAAATTTCCCTTTGCCACTTTAAAGTAAGGTGATTGAGGGGCTTCCCTAGTGGTCCAGTGGTTAAAACTCCACACTCCCACTGCAGGGGGTGTGGGTTTGAACCCTGGTTGGGGAACTAAGATCCCACATGCCACGAAGAATAAAAGCAAAACAAAATAAAATGATCACATGTCTTGTGCAATGACTCCAGGGGTAGGTAGTGTAAGCTGAACCCAGTTAGGATATATCCCACATTTCAGGAACTTAGTACAAAAGTTTAGATCACATCTATCCAAAAAGCTGACAATTACCAGACCATCTCCTGGTACCCACTTAATTTATTCCTAAAATTTTACCCTATTTGTTTTTGCTACATTGTATGTAGGTTAAGACTTTGGCGAAATATTTTGGTCTTTTCCTACATTTTTACAATTCTCCTTTACATTCAGTCTTTGGTGTTCCAATAGACCCTTGCTAAAACAAGTACTCACTCACTGGCAACATAAATATTAGATCCAACTAAAATCTCCCTTTTCCCCCCAATTTTTACCAACCTGCTCTTTTGAGAGATTTACAAAAGTTGCAAGCAAAAATAACAAAACTGTTGTTCATCTTTGTAGAGAATCTAGCTTTTTTTTGTTCTGTACAAAATAATTTTTAAATGAAGATTTTCAAGCATAAGAGCAAAGTAAGACAGTGAAAAAAATTCTGAAAATTATTTTTTTAAAAAGAAAAGGCTGCTTAAAGAAGATTGTGTGTGAGCATGATCAGTTGTGTCTGACTCTGTAACACTATGCACTGTAGGCTGCCAGACTCCTCTTGTCCATGGAATTTTCCACCCAAGAATACTGGAGTGGGTTGCAATTTCTTCCTCCAGGGGATCTCCCCAACCCAGGGATCAGAATCCCATCTCCTGTGTCTCCTGCATTGGCAGACAGATTCTTTACCACTGAGATACTTGGGAAGCGCTTATGCTTGGATAACTCTCAAATGTAACGTTCAGTCATTTAAATTTGATATGCATCTATTATGGTCCAGATGTGTTTGCTTATCCACAGTGAAATATTTGATAATGCATCAGAGGCAGTCCAAAAAATGGTCAAAATTATTATTCATTACAAAACATTCAAGTTGAATGTGTTTACTCAATGAGCAATTATAGATTTAATATCCAAGACTGGTTATAGTGTTACACTGCTTCCCAGAATATTTAAAATCAACCAGTTCTGCTCCTTTGTCAAAAAGTAATATTGTTTATGCACATAAATGATTTACATACCCAAATACATGGTAATGAAACATGAAATAAAGTAGAAAACTGAAATTACTCCTTCCTCAAAGCACAATACTCTATTAACTCCTTAGTTTTAAACAAAAATAATCCTATTTTGTGTGATTATGAAGGTTACATAATGAAACACAGGCAATAAAAGTCCCAAACTAATATGTTCCAACAGGTATAAGAAATACAACATATGTTTAAAAGTGAGATTCAGTAGGGGCAAACAGGGGCAAAACAGAATTCTGTGTGATTAAATTTTTCAGAAAGAAATACACTTGAGGCAAGCCCTGCACAGCTAATATGCAAATAATTGATGTAAACTAGAATGGTCAGACTCTGGAGTCTGTCCACTACAACTGGATATTAGTGCAGGAACATAAAATAATATCATGCTAGAAATTGCACATGATGCTAGCAATTGACTTCTTAAAAAGACAACAATAGTTTTTGTTCTTTCTTTCTTTTCTTTCTTTTTTTTTTTTTTACTATTCTTATCCTCAATCAGTCTTGTGTAGACTTTGTGTATCTAGATTCTGGTGAAAAAAAAAGTAAAGGTATTTCCTCACCTTATAACATAGGTGTTGCTATCAGCTTCACAAAACAGCCAGCCTAGACAGTGAAATGCAAGCTACAGACAGTCCAAATACTCATACAATCTGCAAATTGTGCCGCTTCAAAATGTCATTTCGTTTTACTGCTAACCCTCATATCACCAGCAGTACTCTAACAGACAGAGGGAAGGTTGACAAAAGCTATTACATTGGTAAGTAATTCTGATAGATTAAAGAAGTTTACCTTAACAGAGGCTTATCGTTAATTAACACAGCAGACCTGATGAAAATGTGCTCCCTTCAATAGCGCAGCACATCGCCAGCTATTCATTTTGTACTATGCAACAGTATTTATCATCGGATCAACAGTAATCTAGTAATCTTTAAAGAGCTAATCTTTCAAACAGTTCACAAAGTAATTTACACGCTGGGGAAATCAGGCACAGCAGATCACCTACCTGAGAGAAACAGTTTCTGTTTATTAATATTACAGTGAGGACGCCGCTGATCCGTGTCTTGAAGGCTTACACGTCTTCTACAATGTGATTTCAATAGAGGAAATCTCAATCTTTGATCTTCATGAGTTACTTTTCCATTGTCATTCTTTTTAACGAGCTAATATTTTGATGATAGAGAGGAAAAACATTCCTAGACTTTAAAGTCACATACCTGATTTTCAGGTGAGATACTCTACTTGGCAGATAATTTTTAAAAGGCATAGCTTCTGTGCAGTATTTTTGCTATTGTATAAATTAAGAACTAAAATGCTATAAAGAGCAAGAAATCATACTACACATAGTTAGCAACACAGTAATTCATCCTCAGCATCAAGAACAAAGTATAATATTTTTCAAAAGGAGTTACCATGGTTAATGTTTTTGAAAGTTCAGTTATCTGAAATTTGGAACATTAGCTTTAAAATAATCTTTACTATTTAATTTAGCTCTGACTAGACCTTTAACACATAAATGACTTCATGGGAAAAGTTTTAGAGATAACTTAAAAACATACACACACATCCCCCATCACTATCACCATCAACTTCTTCACTACAAACTATAATTTGTTGTTCAGTTGCTAAATCCTGTCTGAATCTCTGCGACCCCATAGACTGCAGCACACCAGCCTAACCTGTCCTTCACTATCTCCCGGAGTTTGCTTAAACTCATATCTGTTGAGTTGGTGATGCCATCCAACCATCTCAACCTCTGAACCCTCTTCTCCTCCTGCCTTCAATCTCTCCCACCAGCAGGGTCTTTTCCAATGAGTCAATTTTTCGCATCTGGTGGGCAAAGTATTGAAGCTACAGCTTCAGCATCAGTCCTTCCAGTGAATATTCAGGACTACCTATCTGAGGCTTAGGATATTCAGTTTCCTTTAGGATGGACTAGTTTGATCTTCTTGTAGTCCAAGAGACTCTCAAGAGTCTTCTCCAACACCACAGTTCAAAAGCATCAGTTCTTTGGTGCTCAGCCTTCTTTATGGTCCAGCTCTCACATCCATACATGACAATTGGAAATACCATAGCTTTGATTATATGAACCTTTGTGGGCAAAGTGATGTCTTTGCCTTTTAATATGCTGTCTAGCTTTCCTTCCAAGGAACAAGCATCTTTTAATTTCATGCCTTCAGTCACTGTCTGCAGTGATTTTGGAGCCCAAGAAAATAAAATCTGTAATAATTTAGTATTTCCCAAATATGCTTGATCAAACAAATTATCAGAGATATCTTTTACAATAATTGACCCTAGAATTCTCCAAGGAGATTCTGATTATATAGCTGTAGAGATATTAGCAAATATATCCAGATCAGTTTTGCCTTCTGTATATAGCTGGGCTTCCCTGGTGGCTCAGAGGTTAAAGTGTCTGCCTCCAACTCAGGAGACCCAGGTTCGATCCCTGGGTCTGGAAGATCAGTTGGAGAAGGAAATGGCAACCCACTCCAGTATTCTTGCCTGGAGAATCCCATGGACGGAGAAGCCTGGTAGGCTACAGTCCATGGGGTTGCAAAGAGTTGGACACGACTGAGCGACTTCACTATTCACTATATAGCTGCAAAACACCAATTCATTCTAGAATGTGATACTTTGTTTTTGTTGTTGTTGTTTTATTTTTGCATAAGTTTAAAATACAAGAAAATTTGGTTCTAATTTCCTGCAAAGCACTCCATGCCACAAACCTCATAGTACTTCCAAATAGCTATTTGGATTAAACTTAGAATCATAGTTTATGAAACCATAGTTTACTCATGCTTTTTTTTCTTCTTCTTCTAGACTTTCAGTATTATTAGGGCAATGAAATATTGAGCTATTACAGAATATTGTTTTGAGTTACCTATAAAAGAAAAACTTTCTGGTTCAGCAATTTACTTGCCCAAATCGATTATCAAGCAAGAACACATTCATTCCATTTAGTGCATGTATCTAAGAATCTACAACTCTTTGATTCTTTGGCATTTTTAACTGATTCAGTTCAGTTACTCAGTTGTGTCCAACTCTTTGTGATCCCATGGACTGCAGCATGCCAGGCCTCCCTGTCCATCACCAACTCCCAGAGCTTGCTCAAACTCATGTCCATTGACTCGTGATGTCACCCAACAATTTCATCTTCTGTTGTCCCCTTCTCCTCCTACCTTCATCTTTCCCAGCATCAGGGTTTTTTCCAGTGAGTCAGCCCTTCGCATCAGGTGGCCAAAGTACTGGGACTTTAGCTTCAGCATCAGTCCTTCCAATGAATATTCAGGACTAATTTCCTTTAGGATGGACTGGTTGGATCTCCTTGCAGTCCAAGGAACTCTCAAGAGTCTTCTCCAACACCACAGTTCAAAAGCATCAGTTCTTCAGTGCTCAGCTTTCTTTACCATCCAACTCTCATATCCATACATGACCACCAGAAAAACCATAGCTTTGACTAGACATATCTTTGTTGGACCTTTTAACTGATTAGATGACTCAATAAATTAAAAGAGAAAAATTCAAAACAGTTGGCCAGTGACATGAATGATAATGATATTCAGTGACAAGATCATAATAAACCAAATGTCTAACAAAGATGAACATGGTTTTCTATGTAGTTAGTGCTTTAAAATACTATAGTTATTGATATTTGAAAAGAATTCTGTAACATAATTTGTTCTTTATCTAGTTGAATGCACAGCTTTTAATAGAGAGGATCACTGTGATTATCATGACTGAAGCTCCCCAGTGCTAATCCAGCCAGCTGAAGACTTGGTGATGGCCGTAGTTGGGGAGTTATTCACTGATTTATTTTCAGCCTTTTTCTGTATCATGAGTTACCCATCTCACTTTCCCTTTTTTGTTCCATGTACTCATTTTTAAGTAAAACACATTGCTTCTTTTTCTACTAGAAATATTCAAAAAGTGGAGGGGAAAAAAGCAATTACTACCTTGGTAGCAATTACTACCTTGGGAATCCCAGACCACCTGACCTGCCTCTTGAGAAACCTATATGCAGGTCAGGAAGCAACAGTTAGAACTGGACATGGAACAACAGACTGGTTCCAAATAGGAAAAGGAGTATGTCAAGGCTGTATATTGTCACCCTGCTTATTTAACTTATATGCAGAATACATCATGAGAAATGCTGGGCTGGAAGAAGCACAAGTTGAAATCAAGATTGCCGGGAGAAATATCAATAACTTCAGATATGCAGATGATACCACCCTTATGGCAGAAAGTGAAGAGGAACTAAAAAGCCTCTCGATGAAAGTGAAAGAGGAGAGTGAAAAAGTTGGTTGGCTTCAAGCTCAAACTCAGAAAAATAAGATCATGGCATCCAGTCCCATCACTTCATGGGAAATAGATGGGAAAACAATGGAAACAGTGTCAGACTTTATTTTGAGGGGTGCCAAAGACTTGATGCTTTTGAACTGTGGTGTTGGAGAAGACTCTTGAGAGTCCCTTGGACTGCAAGGAGATCCAACCAGTCCATCCTAAAGGAGATCAGTCCTGGGTGTTCATTGGAAGGATTGATGCTGAAGCTAAAATTCTAATACTTTGGCCACCTCACGCGAAGAGTTGACACATTGGAAAAGACCCTGATGCTGGGAGGGGTTAGGGGCAGGAGGAGAAGACGACGACCTAGGATGAGATGGCTGGATGGCATCACTGACTCGATGGACATGGGTCTGAGTGAACTCCAGAAGTTGGTGATGGACAGGGAGGCTTGGCATACTGCAATTCATGGAGTCACAAAGAGTTGGACACGACTGAACGACTGAACTGAACCTTGGTGGCACTCGGCAATAAAAGTTTGCACACTTTCTCCACTTGAATGCATTCAGCATTTTTCTTAAAATTAACTCCCACTCTGTTCCCTGAACTATACTCTTCAATGGACATATAACTTACAGTATGTTCTGTTTCTCTTGGTAAGTACAACCAGAGACTTGTTCAGAATGCTGACAGCACATTAGTTCAGACATACAAACTCTGAAGACTGTAAACTTTCTCCTCCACGTTGTTTTTCTAGGCATCTATCAAGAGGGAATGAAAATGAGTATGTTTGGAGCAGCGTTCAGATCTTGCCATTCATGCTCCGCATTTTTAAACGGAGTCCACCTTTATTAGGTTACGGTTGGCTATTAATGGAGAGGGTTTGCGTTTAATTCTATCCGCTACGTGATTGGAGCTATCCACAAAGAACATCTTGGTGGTACACAATGAAACTATAATTTTTCTGTACTCCTGCCTGAAATTTTGGTTCAGTAGTCCGTATATGATCGCATTGAGGCAGCTGTTGAAATATGCCATATAGTAACTGGCCACAAACAGCCACTCGGGGATCCTGGGTGCCATGCTGGTGGGGTCCGAGGCCACAACGAGACCAATGAAGTTCAGAGGAGCCCAGCAAATGGCAAAGAGGACAAAAACCACAAACATGGTGACAAAATTCCTGAAGTCCTGGGGCTTCAGTTTCGGCTTGTTGTCAGGTTTCACCCTCCATCTGACCCGAAGGACCAGGGCCCAGATTCTCAGATAACAGAAAATGACTACGAGCATCGGAACTATGAAATGGAACACCACCACGGCGATCGTGTAGGCGGCGCTGACCGACTGCGTGAAGGTACACGAATAGATCCTCGGGTCATACTGCAGGGTCCCCACACACAGGTTGGGCACGATCGCCACGAGCGTCAGCATCCATATCAGGAACACGTAGCAGAGGGAATTCTTTCTGCTGTACAGCTTGTCGTATCTTAGGCTGTGGCAGATGCAGCAATAGCGGTTGATGGCAATTCCCGTGATACTGAAAACGGACCCGATGACGCTTAAGCCCATCAGGAAGCCACTAAGTTGGCAATGCAGGGAGCTCAGGCTCCACCCATTGTTAACTATAGATGCCAGCGCCAAGGGGTACGGATACACGGCCACCAGCAGGTCTGCAACTGCCAGGCTCACCACAAACACATTCCCTAAAAGAGAAAGGTTTAGAAAACATGCGTTAGGGCCAGTCTCACACGGGTTGCATGGGTTTCCTTCCACAGGTATTCATGAAAGAGCTGTGTCGGCTGCTCGGATGACCCGACGACACAGTTACTGAAAGACAGCGAAAAGTGTTGGTTGCTCAGTTGTGTCCAACTCTCTGCGACCCCATGGACTGTAACCCCATCAGCTCCTCTGTCCATGGGATTTTCCAGTCAAGAGTACTGGAGTGGGCTGCCATTTCCTTTGTGGTTAGGGCCAGTTTCACATGGATCGCATGGGTTTTCTTTCACAGTTTTTAAAAAAGAGCTGGGACTGCCACTCGGGGTGACATGACATCACAGTTTCTGCCGCATTCTAAAAGAAGCGGAAGTCACTTCCCTGAGAACGGAACTCTTCATTGTCCTTATCAGATCAGCTCCACTGCTCCCAAGCTCCCGGATTCCCCAAACTAGGCATGTTTCATGGTCAAAACTGTTCTCTTTTAACTCCTTGGTTTCTTTTGTGCTATAGGAAAAAAAAAAAAAAAAACTCTTGCGTTCAGGATATACCGATCATGTCTTATTCTGGAATTGTTTACATTATCTGAGAAACCTCATATTCCTTTTTTTTTTTAACCTCAAGCCAAGCAGGACTTCCCTAAGTTCCAGGCCTTTTCTCTCTCTCTAACTCTTCACAGGTTCTCAAATTCCTGTTCCTGGAAAACAGAGGGCCCTCATCCATATCGTAGTTATGAGAAAAAGCATCCCATTATCAGCGGCTGGGTTAGAATATTGGCTTCGCCCCTTACTAGCTGTCTAACTGGGGCAAGTTACATTATTACATCAAACTTCAATTTCCTCTTCTGTAAGTGGAGATAAGGATGGCATTGCCTTTAGGGGTATGATGAGGACTAAATGATGCCATCTCTGTCAAGTACTGAGCAGCGTCTGTCACATGATAGGTGATCAATAAATGCTCTACAACTCTCTCACCTCAATCCCAAAGAAAAGGGAGAAATGCTTTTAGATTTTATAAACAACTTAAGGTAGAAAAATTAAACTCTCGATAATCAGGGTAAGTAACAATTTTATATGAACACAATAATTCAACATATTTTAAAGTTTAAGTATACTCCAGTCAAATTCTACAAGCTCTTTTACAAGTATGTTAAAGTTAAGTCCCCTATATATGAACAAGTTCTGTCCCGAGAGCATATTCTTAAGTCCAATTTGTTTGCATGTCCAACATAGTTAGCCTAGGCACCCAACTAGTAGAATCAGCTATATAGTACTGTACTGTAATAGGTTTATAATACATTTCACACACATAATACATAAAAGTGCTAATTGCTCAGTCATGCACGACTCTTGTGTGACTCCATGGACTGTAGCTCTGTCCATGGGGTTCTCTAGGGGTGAATCGTGGAGTGGGTTACCATTACCTTCTCCAAGAGATCTTTCCAACCCAGGGATCAAACCCAGGTCTCCTGCTTTACAGGCAGATTCTTTACCATCTGAGCCATCAGGGGAGCCAAAATACATAAAAAATAAACACAAAAAAGTCAAATATTTTTAATCTTACACATATTAAGAAGAGATGGCAAGTACACAGAAGAAGTGTACAAAAAAAAGATGTTCAGTTCAGTTCAGTTGCTCAGTCATGTCTGACTCTCTGCAATCCCATGAATTGCAGCACGCCAGGCCTCCCTGTCCATCACCAACTCCTGGAGTTCACCCAGACTCACGCCNAAAGTTTAAATTTTCTAGGAAAGAGCCAGTTGACAGCTCGAGGCAGCTGCGTGCTTGCAAAGGTGGACGAACAGGGGAGAAGTTGCCGTCGGGGAAACCTGGGGGCTTGCCTGTCCAGCCTGCCGGGTCCTGAGAGCCCCTACCTGCGTTCCTCAGCTTCTTGTTCCGATACACCGACAGGACCACCAGGAGGTTGCCCACGATGTCCACCACGATGGTGAAGATGAGGATAGAGGCGAGGGTGACGGCCAGCCACGAGGGCCGAGGCCGCACGCCGTTCCCGGCGCCGGGCGCCGGCTGCGAGACGTTGAGCAGCGCGCTGCTGCCGTTGCCCTTGGGGGTCCCGCCCGGCGAGCCCCACAGCCGCTCTGCCATCCCGCGGGCAGGGCCGGTGCCAGTGGATCCTCAGAGCGTCGAGATCCCGCCCCGCCGCCTTTTATGACCCGGGCTCCCGCCGCTGCAGCCAGAACTCCTCACCTGCCGCCCCGCCCGGGAGCCCGGGACACCTGGCGCCGCCCGGGGCACCGCTGACTGTGAGGACAGCGACCCCGTGCGGGGAGCCCGGGCCGCCGCCTGCGTCCCAAGGGTACCCTGAACCTTCTTAAAAAATTAATATCAATTTTAATTGGAGGCTAATTACTTTACAATATTGTATTGGTTTTTGCCATACATTGAGATGAATCAGTCGTGGTTCCCCATCCTGAGCCCACTTCCCACCTCCCTCCCCATCCCATCCCTCAGGGTCATCCCAGTGCACTGGTGCTGAGCGCCCTGTCTCATGCATCAAACCTGGACTGGCGATCTGTTTCACATATGGTAATATACATGTTTCAATGCTATTCTCTCAATCATCCCACCCTCGCCTTCTCCCACGGGGCCCTTGCGCCTTCTTAAGGAACGCTGTTGCTCTTTGGTCCAGGGACCCTTCCATGCTCCATTAAACAGTGTCCCCTCTGGGACATTTCCCCAAATTAGGGCCAGACTGCTTGGGCTCCACTCCTACCTCCGATCGGGGTACCTTAGATAACCATCATGTGCCCCAGGTTCCTCATCTGTAAAAGGCGATGTTATGAAAAGTAACTCATCTAACCTCCTAGATGGTAAGAGATGAAAAAAGACAAGGAACTTTCGCGGTCAGGTGTCGGGCCATAACCCCACAGCTCCACCTCATATGCTGCAAATGCCATCCGTAATGGTGATCATCTTTCCCCAAAAGCTGTTCTGGGGACTTCTTGAACACTGTCCTTAAAACGACAAATTCTTGGCCTCAACCTCTGTGCATGCCTCTGTGACCTGCTTCCACTATATAGGAAGAATGGAGAATGCTGTCGGCTTGAAATGATAGAAGGTTCCACTGAGAACACTGGCTCACAGCAATCATACACTCATTGTGCTTTCAAATGTCAGGGATTAAATAGATTCTAAGAAGCCACAAGCTTTCGTCTATAGCTGTTCAATTCAGGCAATGGTTTTCTACCAGACTTCTCCCAGGAACAGTACAGAACTAAACACCTTTACCTGCCAAATCCCCGCACTCTCCCTGCAGACATCCACAAGGCACACACTCACCATACAGCTTTTAAAAACAAGCCTCCTTTGACCGCTGGAGATATCCAAGAAATCTGCAACCTCAATATGTAACTATCAGGCACCAGGCTGTGAGAGTGACTCCAAAACAGTGTGAGATGAGGCAAGCCAACAGCAGTCTGGAACTTTTCAATAAATCAGGCAAGACTGATTAAATTATCCAGGAAATAAACCAATTCACCTGTATCCCAGGTTTTACTTTTGTGTCTTTTCTGTATCCAAGCCTTAAGCGTCTTTGAAATCAATTTCCTTCCATTCATGAATGTACTTGTTTAAGAAAAATTGACATACTTGGCTCTATGTTTAAAATATAGTCTTTGGCCTCTTTTTGTACCAGTGAATAAGGTAAGGGAGCAGGTCCTAGGATGTGTGCATGCTAAGTTGCTTCCGTCATATCAGACTCTTCGTGACCGTAGAGACTGTAACCCCCAGGCTCCTCTGTCCATGGGATTCTCCAGGCTAGAATACTGGAGTGGGTTGTCATGCCCTTCTCCAGGGACCTTCCTGACCCAAGGATCAAACCTGAGTCTCATGTCTCCTGCATGGGCAGCTGAGTTCTTTACCACTAGCACCACCTGGGACCTCTCCTTTTAAGTACTATCTTGCTTCCAGCCCTAGAGAGCTAGAGGGGCCTGCTGCCTTGTCCCAGGTGCTGTTTTTGTTTGTTTTGATGCAAAGAGGACAGTTTAGAAGACCTCCTTTTGGTCCAGGAGATCCTCCCAGAAAAAGCAACATAGAACCTGCCTTTCATTTTTTTCTTGCCCTATCCTTTGTGGTAGAGGAGGCTGGATGCTGTCATCTGTGTGAAAGGAAAAGGTCAGAGGGGCATCCTTTGGGCTTGAGCTGGAATGTGTTGCCAAACACCACGCCTTTCAAGATGGTTCTCTGGTACATCCTTAGAATCCTGCTTTGAGGACTGGTACTTTTATAGGAATGCGGGGTCCAAATCACATAGGTAGGGCTGCCCTCTGTTGCCCTCCTGCCTGAGGCCCCTGATTCAGAAGCTGCTAGAAGAAGCCCCTGGCAAGCAACAGAGGCCAGGTCCTAGGGTAAACCTTGTGGTATATGCTGGAGTCATACCAGTGTTCAGTTGACACCCACGAGCACCCTAGGGAAAACCGCACCATTGGAAAAAATAAAATATAGTCCTTACTCTCCAAATGGCAGTGAACACTGTGGGTATGTATATGAGATAATAGAGGTGAAATGAGTCCACAAGTGAGAGCATTGAGGAGGGAATTTGAAAACTAAAAGATACTTCAAATGAGTTGAGTAATAGGATTTTAATTTTTTTTAAGAGAAATTTTAGGTTCACAGCAAAATTGAAGGCAAGGACAGCTATTTCTTGTATACCCCCCTGCTATCTACACAGCCTCATCCACGGTCAGCACCCCACACCAAGGCGGTACTTTTATCCATTTATAAACCTATGTTAACACTCCATTCTTACCCAAAGTTGTAGTTTACATTAGAGTTCGCTCTTGGGGCTGTGCAGTCTATTGGTTTAGACAATTGTATAATGGCATATGTCCATCATTATAAAATCACGGAGTATTTTCACTCTAAAAACCTTCCGTGCTCTACCTGTTCCTCCCTTCTTCCCTCCAACCTCTGGCAACCACTGATCTTTTTTATTGGCATAGTTTTGCCTTTTCCAGAATACCCTCTAGCTGAAATTATACAGTATGTAGCCCTGTCAGATTGGCTTCTTTCACTTGGGAATTTGTTTTTAAGCTTCCCCCAGGCCCCTTTCTTGCTTCATAGCAGCTTTATTTTTAGTGTTGAATAATATTCCATTATTTAGATGTACCACACCTAAGGAAGGGCATCTTTGTTGCCTCCAAGTTGTTGGCAATTGTGAACAAAACCGCCCGGTTGTCACACAAGCATTGTTACATGTGGTCTTACCAGTAAACTTAAAGCCAGCTGTGACACACATCATAAGTAATTATACTCTGACAACTCCACTAGACAACTTTTTTTTCCACCTTGAACATTGGGGTCAAAAATAGTTTGAAGCAAAACAATAGATTTCCATTAGCATTCTTTAAATTTCTTATCCAGTTCAGCAGTATGATCTGAAAGTTATCAAATGTTTTCCATATGATTTATTGCATACTCTTCCCCATCCAGGAACAACAGCTCAAGGACAATATTATCATCATTTCTCAACGAAAACCACCTTCATTCTTTATACCTTCTCTCACTGACAACACTCATCCTACTTGCTTTGCACGCTGAAATGCTTCCCGTATCATTTTAGTAGCTGTAATTACATAATATTGTATAGTATAGCCTTTTGTTAAGGTTAAAAGCCTTAACAAAACCAAGAAGTAAGCAATTGAACTCCTGCATCTACTGATTGGTGAACTTAAGTACATATTCCAAACTTCTAAAAGCTTATGTTTTTCTCATAACATAAATTCTCTTTAATGTGGTACAAAATGTGTATTTAATAAACCCAAACATCTTTTGAGATTCTACTAATTAACCCAAGAAAGAATGAAGTCAGGCAAAGTGGACTGTGTTTGTATTTTGAGGACAGAAGAGTTCACTTCAAGCTTTCTTTTAAGCATAGTTATGTTCTCTTGGGGTCAGGATTTTGAAAACAGTATTTTATCAAACTAGCTTTCTTTAAATGCATATGCAAGGGAAAAAAAAACAGTTTTGGAATTTCAAAAGAGTTTCATCTTGACCATTTTCCCCCCAAAGTTGAAAGAATATCGTTTCATACATCATTAAAAAATTTTTTCTCTTTAGTCATAATCTCATACTAAAATTTTTCTAATGAATTGAACCTGGATTTACCCTTTTTCAGAAGACAACATAGATGCCAGTCACACAAAGGGAATATCTGCTCACACACCTTCAAACAGGAGGGTCACAAAGCCGCCAGGAGGATGGCGGGAAGGGAATCAAACCAACACCTCCGCGACGCAAAGGGCCTTCAGAACCAACTGGCAAAACGCCCAAATAGCACTTTGTACTCCAAAGAGAAGTTAGCCGGGTGCACACCGGTGGACTTACTCAGCCTTGGAGCTTGTCAGCTCGTCTGGACGCGTGTTTCTGCTCCACCAAGGAAGAGAGTACGCTGGCAGCCTCTGCAGGGCAGGGGAGAAGCCAGGAGGCTCCCGAAACAAGTGGTTTCAGCAGCTGCTAGAAACCTCCTCCGGGGGCCGGTGAGCCAGGAGCCGGGGTTCCTCGCAGCAATCCCCGTGTGCTGTCCTGACCTCAACTGAATTCAGGAAAGCCCTGGAGTCAGCTCAGCAGCCCCACCTGAGGCTCCAAAAACTGTAATTGAAAGTGTCAGGGTCCGGCTGCCCACCATTCAAAAGCCGATAGAGAGGCAAGGTTGGTGGAAAGGAAAGCTTGCTTTACTTCCGAGGCCAGCAACAGAGGGGAGGGGGCTCTGCCTGCAAAGGCTGACTCCCGCCACTGATGCTCACTGGGCAAGAGCTCTTACAGATGCAAGGAGGGGGCTTGCAGGAACAGCCCCCTCAGGGGGGTTCCTGAGGGGAACATGCAGGAACAGCACCGTCAGCTCTGCCAGTCATCCTGAAATTGGTCCTGCGGTCACCTGGGCAAGTGTAGTTGCCTTCAGTTCCAGGATCGACGTGCTTCCATTTCTCTGACGCCAGCTCTCAGAGTTGTGGCGGCTTATGTCGTGGCTACAGCCTGGAGGGGGCTTCAGTGCCCACAGAACGGCTCAAAGGAGATGGCTCAGAATATCGTCTACAGCCCTTGAGGACGAACGAAATGAAACATATTCTTTGGCTAAAGTTTTTCATGGACAAAAGGCAGGCAGAGCACATGGTGGGGTGCGGGGTGGCCACAGTGTCTTCTCTGTTTCAATATCAATTAGAATATTGCCTGCTGTACTCAAATACAGTGACAAAGTGGAATGCAAACACCACACACACACACACACACACACACACCTACCCACAGCTGATCGTCATTAAGAATTTTCCTACAGCTTGAAGTATCAGACATTTGTAAAGAATTAGGGCAGCTTGGTTCTTCCTCATTGTAACAGAGAAGACAAGTTCCTTGTTGGCAGAGCAAGGACCTCATCATAAGCCCTAGTGAGAGATTTCAGTCCATTTGTTCTAAGTAAGAATCCGGTTTCTCCAGGCAGGGCTCCACCAGCTTGTATCAGGCCCTGGGCCTGCATTCCATGAGCAATCTCACACTAAATATTTACCAAGCACTTCTGAAAAATTTCAGTGAGTCTGAACTTTAATAACTCAGGAAGTACAGTTGTGTAAATAAGAGGTTTTACCACACGCAGGGAGATGAAACAGCACTGGGGGTGGTGTGTGTGTGTGTGTGTATGTGTGTATACTGGGGAAGGATACTCATGAATGGGGCTCGCTGACCACATGCAACACTTTAACAGATTACAATGATTTCACAGTGATGTGGGCGGAGCTCCTGAAGTAAGCCATTTCCTTCCCACTTCATTGGCTGTCTTAATGTTCCAAGCCTGGGGATGAATCAGCTTTATCCCCAGAGTCACCATGTTCCAAGCCTGGGGATGAATCAGCTTTGTCCCCAGACTCCACCTTGACAAAGGATAAGAGGGTTCATTCTGTGTTCCTGTCTCCTTTTGTGAAAGCATCAGAGCACCCGAAATCCATGAAGTGAGAAGGTGTGTTTGTTACTACATCTTTAACTGCAGATTGCTTACAGATAATAATCTCTACGCCCCCATGACAGTCACTGCCAAGGTCCTCCAGATACTAGGGGTCAGAACCATGCTGCCTGAGTTTCAAATTAACATACAGAAAACTCATAAGTCATAAGGAGACCGTTCTGATTTTTATTTACTCTGTTACTCCAAGCATGTAACTATTATTTCAGCATTAACAAATACTAGAGCTTTTGGGCTTCCCTGGTGGCTCAGACGGTAAAGAATATGCTTGCAGTGCCGGAGACTTGGGTTCACTTCCTGGGTTGGGAAGATCCCCTAGAGAAGGGCATGGCAACCCACTCCAGTATTCTAATCTGGAGAATTCTAGCTTTTTAACATTGCTTAGAATTCTAGCTTTTTAAGAGCTTTTTTAGGAGTGGGGAAAAAAGAGTGCTAAAGTTTCATAGTTCGGTTTTTACTAAATGTGTTGCTTCATAGCAAACAACCCTGGACAACCCTGGAATATTTCTTGGTCAAAGGTCATGACTACTCAATAGTAAGCTTTGTTCACTTTATGTGCAAAGGGTAGAGATTATATTAATATATGTTGATGCGACCCAGAGGATGAAAGGAGCTGAGAGACTCAGAGGATAAATGAATGAACCAGACGAGGGGCAGAGTGAGGAAGGGTATGTGAGCCTCGGAAGCACCAGTACTTGGGCCAAGATGAAATGGAGAATGTTATTTTTATTTTGTTCAATGAAGCAGGTGAGAGCATGAAGGGCCACAGGGTAGGAAGCTGTGATCTTGACCCTGAACGTTCCCATCTTATTTCCCATTAAGAGGAGGGTCGGGCTCCCAAGGATGAAGGGGGCATTCCACGTGGCATCTTTGTCATCATGGACAAATGTCTCCATTTCTCTATATAAATGGGATTATAAAAGATACTCCCCCACACCATAGTTGTAAAGCTTATCTTGCTAGCCTCATAGAAGAAAGCCCAGGGCATAGACTCAGGAAGGTTTGATATTATTATTCTAGTAAAGAACAAACCTAGCCTTGTCATTTAGCGTGGTGGGGGCGGGGGTGGGTCTCTAGAAGCATGGATCATTCAAAATCATGACATAGACAGTATATCGAAGGACCATGACCTGAGGATATTTTTTAATTTTGTGAAGCTCCCCCTTAGAAGTAAACACTCAGTATTTTATTTTATCATTAAAATAAAAACTCAGAATTTATTATTAACTATCTCAGTCCAATAAGTGCTTTTAGATGGAGAATAGTTTTGTATTTTGAACATTCAGTTTAATTAAAAGAATTCATGTTTTTAATAAGGTTTACAAATGAAGTTTTATTTTATCCATCCTAACTTAAAACATCTATTCGAAAGTAGGCTTATTTTTGAAAGAAGGGAAAAATAATCATTGGAGGTAAAAATTTAGATCACAAGAGCATCACTTTAAAATGTCATTTGCAATCCTAATTGGCAGGTGGGGTTCACATTTCAAATCTGTGGCCAAGAAATGGAACCGTGCTCCTAGGTCTGTGGCAGGCATGAAGGGCTTGACATGTCCTCTGGGGAGATGATTTGATTCTTTTCCTATCTCTCCTCATCCTCAAACTGTTAGCTAATATCCATAAACATCAAAATAAATGGAAGCAAGAGTCATGAGACATTTTGAGAATTTCACTTTCCCCCTTAAGATAATTGGATGATGGCTGTTGGTTTAGAAATCACTGAGCTCACACGTCTCATCTCTTTCTTGCAGACCCTGCAAAAGGTCTCAGCTCTGCTCAAGATGTATTTGGTCCCATGACATTTTCATTCAAATGCTATGCCTTTCCTTTCTTCTTTATGTCCAGCTTCATCGAAAATGGAGCCTCTTCTGTGGTCACTCTTTCCAATAGCACAGCGACCCATTAATGACCCAAGGGTTCACAGAAGCAGAGGTTTTCTTGGGAAAAAAATTTACTTGTCATTCTCTTCAAGTGGCTCCTTCTGTTTGCAGTCGAAGCTGTAAACTGCTGGTAAGAAAATTACATTCTGACAAACAACGCTCTCTCGGCTGGTGCACTAATTAAAATTGAACCACATGCCTTAGATGGAGAGCAGTCAGAAAGTTCATGGGATGAGTTGGTTGTTGTTTAGCCACTCAGTCGTGTCTGACTCTTAGAGACCCTGTGGACTGCAGCCCAGCAGGTTTCTCTTGTCTATGGGATTCTCAGGCAAGAATACTGGAGTGGGTTGCCATTTCCTTCTCCAGGGGATCTTGCCAACCCAGGGACTGAAACTGGTCTCCTGCATTGGCAGGCTGATTCTTTACAGCTGAGCCATGGGAGAAACCCTCACAGAATGAATGCCAGTCTGCAAAAGAGAAAGAACAGCCCACACTGGACCTTCAAAAAGTGACCAGACTCAGTAGGCTGGTGAAAGTGGGGAATGGCCGCTAGAGGGGACCCCCATCAACCGAAAAAGAGGCTGGTGGCGCTGGGCAGGGGGTGGGGATACTTTTCCAAGTCCGATAGACTATAAACCTAGATGGGGTATTGATATGGAGACCTTGAAAACGGAACGGAAATGAAGACCCTGAAAACAGAACAGAAATGAAGGCTAATTTTGTGACGATGATCGTTTCTTGTCTAGACTTTATTTTTCACAGAAATAAATTCACAGGAACAGGAAAAAGAGCAGGGTTGTCCAGCGCCCCCTAGACCAGGGCTTTCTGGCACCAAGGTCCTTACCCTCCAGCCTGCTGGGTGATTGGGAGGAGCCCAGGGCTCCAAAACACAGGGCCGAGACCTCTGGTTTAGAGAAGCCTAGTGCCTCACGTCTGGAGAAGGCAATGGCACCCCACTCCAGTACTCTTACCTGGAAAATCCCATGGACGGAGGAGCCTGGTGAGCTGCAGTCCATGGGGTCGCGAAGAGTCGGACATGACTGAATTATTTCACTTTTCACTTTCCTGCATTGGAGAAGGAAATGGCAACCCACTCCAGTGTTCTTGCCTGGAGAATCCCAGGGACAGGGGAGCCTGTGGGTTGCCGTCTATGGGGTTGTACAGCGTTGGACACGACTGAAGCGACTTAGCAGCAGCAGCGCCTCACGTCGCTGCACCATAAAAACATCATCTCCTACCCATGCTGTGATGTGGAAAAGGCAGGGGAAAAAAGCGTGCATAGAAATATCACTGGAGAAGGAAATGGCAACCCACTCCAGTATGCTTGTCTGGAAAATCCCATGGACAGAGGAGCCTGGTGGATTACAGTCCATGGGGTCGCAAAGAGTTGGACACGACTGAAGTGACTTATCACAGTAAGAGCACTAGGTCGATTGTAAGGAAATGTAAAAATGCTGTCAAAGTTCTGCCGTTTTTGTTGTTTTAGGTCTAAATTTTATTGTAGGCAATATTTTGAAAACAATCCACGTACCTAGAAATCTGTCCTGAAGAGGAAAAAAAAAAAAAGAATCTACAAAGACATTAATATTGGATTAAAAAAGACATTAATGTTGGGACCACTGTGAGGAATCATAAACGCCATCGCTGCTGCTGCTGCTAAGTCACTGCAGTCGTGGCTGACTCTGTGTGACCCCATAGACGGCAGCCCACCAGGCTCTCCCGTCCCTGGGATTCTCCAGGCAAGAACACTGGAGTGGGTTGCCATTTCCTTCTCCAATGCATGAAAGTGAAGAGTGAAAGTGAAGTCGCTTGGTCGTGTCTGACTCTTTGCAACCCCATGGACTGCAGCCCACCAGGCTCCCCTGTCCGTGGGACTTTCCAGGCAAGAGTGCTAGAGTGGGGTGCCGTCACCTTCTCTGATAAACGTCACTAAGCATAGTAAACTAGATGGGCTCTAAACCCATATTATGAAGCACTATGCTCTGTAAAAGCACAGAAATATTATGCTCTTCATGTGCTCTATGAAACTCTCTAAAAAGGCATTTTCTAAAAAGGGTCATTTACATTGTAGAGCAGTGGAAATCAGGGGGCAAAATCGGATACAAAGTACCAAGTCTGTAAATCAAAGTTAGGTAGCACACTGAGAAAAGAAAGTCCTACCACACACACACAACAATAATGGACTTGTTTTTGGGTACGTGTGTGTAAGTCGCTTCAGTTGTGTCTCTTTGCAACCCTGAGGACTGAAGCTCGCCAGGCTCCTCTGTCCATGGGATTCTCTAGGCAAGAATACTGGAGTGCATTGCCATTTCCTTCTCCAGGGGATCTTTGCAACCCAGGGATCAAACCTGTGTCTCCTGCATTGCAGACTGATTCTTTGTTGACTGAGCTACTAGGGAAGCCCTGATTATCTCCTGTGATGCTTATATTTAGATGTTTTCAAACATTAAAAATTTGAACTAAGTTGCTGCTGCTGCTAAGTCACTTCAATCGTGTCCGACTCTGTGCGACCCCATAGACGGCAGCCCGCCTGGCTCCGCCGTCCCTGGGATTCTCCAGGCAAGAACACTGGAGTGGGTTGCCATTTCCTTCTCCAATGCATGAAAGTGAAATGTGAAAGTCAAGCCACTCAGTTGTGTCTGACTCTTATGCTTTGTAAGAAATCACGCGAGGAAGCCATGGAGACCCCAGGGAGGATGTTGACAGCCTGGCAGCATCTGGCAGGCAGCAAAAGTTCAGTGGCTATTTATGAGACAGGAGTGGGAATGAACGCACCTAGCGACCCTCTGTGAACACACAAACAGCTTACAGGAGAGGAACTCTCGTTCAGCAGCATTTTTTTTTTTTTTAATTAAATATTTGGCATGCAGGATCTTTCACTTGGGCACACAGATTCTCTGGATTCTCTAGTAGCGGCACTTGGACTCCAGAGATCTTAGTTCCCTGAGCAGGGGTTGAACCCACGTCCCCTGCATTGCATGGTGGATTCCTAACCACTGGACCGCCAGGGAAGTCCCTCAGCAACGTTCTTAAAGGAAAAGAACTCAGAGAGTCAAAGCTTCTCCTAACCCTTGTAGACAACTTGGCTACTAATTTGCGTTTTAACGATCAGTAAATGGCAGCAGGCAAAATTCTGTAACTGGTCCTTTTGGCAACTCAAAGCACTGATTCCTCGCAGCTTAATTCAGTCTTTTCATTAAAAGGAGTAGACAACAGCTTTTGAACTCATATTATTCACTTACAGCAAGTGTGTCTTGGGTCACCCTTCCTTCCTCCTCCTTCACCATGTTTTTAAAATCTAACCCCTAGTCCTAGGTGAAGCTTAGTTTCTTTGGGAAGGAATTTGCGAACTTAGGAGGCCTATTTCTTTTGTTTGTCACAAATAAAAACCCAAAAGCTTAAGGCAGCTTCTGGAAAGGCGCTGGGTGTCTCTCAGCACCTGGAAAACGTCTCTCACACTCTCTGCAGGAGATTTGTATGATAGCTCCACACACTTTATGATAAAAATAAATGTGATGAGCACAATTACCTAATGTAAATAGACTCTTCCCATCACACACACATAAATCTAAATTTTAGAGACCAAAGTGAAAAACATCAGTCCAAAGTCAAAATTCAGAAGTTCAAATGTTTCTAACTAGCATTTTTTTTTCCTGATGGATACTTAGTCTGCCAATCTCTTTTCAACTAAATCATAATTTCCAAGGGCAGCAAAGATTGTGGCAAATAACAAGTGGCCTTCAAATACATCACCAAAAAATATATATAAAACACCAAATCCAGATGGAAATGACATTTAGCAGTGCCCAGAAATACGCAGTAGAATTTTCTAAGGCATCTGAATTTTGCAAGGGAACTCTAAATGGGCAACAAACAGTCAAAATGAAATCTAGTTGGGGAAAGTGACAGACCCTGACTTATACCAAGGGTAATGGAAATAGAGTCTTTTAAGGAAAAAATAGTCAAGCATATGCTAGTTCTATGTGGTCGCTTAATTTTTCTGTAATAAAAGTGTTCAACACTAATTCATATAGTTGGTGTTATGTTAATCATTTTCATTTGAGACCTTTATATAATTTATTCATTTCTAACCCCAGATGATGCCTTAAAAAAAAATGCTAATAGTCTTGAGTTTGAAATACAGTCTGTATAACATTTTGGAAGGTCAAAGTATTATCAGAATAAAAACCGACGGAGTGCCAGTGGTGGTGGGTAGACTTCCAAGGTGATCCACAAGAACCTCACGTGGGGAGTAATAGTATAATTTCCCCCTTGAGCAAAGATGTGATTTGCAAATACAATGGGAATCCCCATGATTAGGTCACTAATCAGCTGATTTTTAATTAGTCAAATGGCAGAGTATCCTGGATGGGCCTGACCTAATCAGGTGAGTCCTTAAACCAGGGACTGGGCCCCTCCTGAGGTCAGAGATGGGCAGCATGAGGGAAGTTCTTCTCCTCGGTTTGAAACATAAGCTAAGTTATCAGAGGGTCACAGAGCTAGAACCTGAGTCAGAGGCTTCCAAAAAAGTAGGTTTAGTCAGTGAGAAAGCAGGAAACTCAGTCGTACGGCCAGTAAGACAATGGAGACCTATGTCTCAATGACCCCAAGGAATTGAATCTGCCCACAAGATGCAAGCCTGGATGAGGACCCAGACCTCAGGAGGCCACAGCCCAGAGGGAAACTTGGTTTCAGCCTTGCAAGATGTGAGCGGAGATCCTAGTCATGCCATGCTGGGCTTCTGACCTGCAGAGCTGGAGCTAACAGATGGGGGGTATTTTAAGCCACCACATGTACGGTAATTTGCAGTGGAGCACAGGAAACTAACACACTGATGTTCTTCTAGGCACTGGGGATCAATGGTTAAGAGCATATTCCAGACTTCCAGTTTAAGATGGCAGAGGACTGTATTTCTTCTCTTGAAAAACCAAGACTGGGAAAGGGAGAAAAAGTTAAAAAGCAACCCTGTTTTCAAAGCAAGTAAGAGGTAGCAACTGTAAAGCCCACTATAGCGTGTGAAGATGGGTGGTGAGGGGAATGATAAATCCTGCCTTCGCAGAGGAGGAATCAGACCTTGCAGCCTGGAGAGGTCGTGCAGCCTGCAATGATTTCTCATTGGAAAATGGGCAATGAATGGGGTGGGTCCCAGGGGTACGGGCTGCTTCAGCTGTATGCAAGTTGTCAGACCCCACCTCTCAGCTCGGTTCTGAGCAGGACTGTTCCCTGGAATGAGAGCTGGGGGACTAAGTGCATGATAAAACTGCCAGTCTTCCCACCCAGTTAACTTTAAAATAAGAGCAACAGTATTTCTCAAGCAGAAATGGAAGGTCCCTTCCCTGGAGAAGTGAATTCTTGAAGTAAAAGACCTCTGGATATCAGCAGAGGTCCTCTCATAGTTTTGACCACATCCCAAGAGGCACTTTATAAATCTATGAGCGATCACATCTCTTTCCCTTCTTTTCTTTAACCTTCTAATCTTGGCCTTTACACTAGCTCTTCTGCCAGCAATGCTGGTGCCCCAGGTGGCCCCATTGGCATCATTCCCCCTTATCAACTTCAGCTGTTTATTCAAATACCGGCTTGCCATTGAGGTCTTCCACAAATACACCTCCCATCCCCAACCCTCCCCATCACTTTCCTTCCCACATACTAAGTTTCCCCTTAGCGCTCATCACTCCATACTGCTTTGTATTTTAGTGAGTTACCATTTCCCCTTGTCATCCATCCTCTCCTTGTGTAAAATCTAAGATGACAGAGCAATTTTTGTCCATATAGAACACTCAGTAGGTGATCAAAAAGATTTTTTAATACATAAAAACTAACAAAATTTTTAAAAAGAGAAAAGTTAAGGCAATTAAGAAAAATAGAAAGTTGCAAAGTAGAGGGAAAGAAACATCATATACTACTTACCTCTATGGTACATATTTACATCATCAAAGCAATGAAGACATTATGAATGAATGAAGCCAAAAAAGTAAGCTGTAACAGTATGGGAGGATAACAAGAGAATTAGAGCTTTAGAGGTTTGATAGGTTACGTCATTTTCTGCAATTCGGAACATTAGTGACTCAAGAAATACACACTTAAAAATGTCAAAGGAAAAATGAGAAAAACAGCTTAAAAGAGTTGCAAGTGGTTTCAGCGAAATGTGAGTTTGCTGCTTTTGGTTGTACATATTTTAGCTCTCTTTGATGTTTACACTATGTATTAAATATCATGTCACTTAATAAAAGGGAAAATGCATCTTTGCAAAGTTATAGGAATGCCTGATTCTTTGTAATTCTTATCACAGTGGCTGGCACGTGGTCGGTATTGAACAAGTGGCTGTGAGACAGAGGGATGGATTCTGACTCTAAATACACGTGAACGATGACGTCTGGGTTTCACTTTAAATCCTATAGAAGTAGGATGTGTTTTGACAAGAGAAAGGTAAAATGCTTCACAAAGCTTTGTGATATAAATAGTAGGTGAAAACTATACATGCACTGAAATTATGGCCAAGTAATAGCAATAAAATAATGTATAAGAAAAATTTTTTTTAATGTTAGAAAATGTTTATTATATGAGTGCTGTGCCTCTATACCTATAGTTTTAAGGATATCACGTGTCCGTATACTGCCACCTAGTGGCAACAGTAAGTATAGTCTGGTTTTGGTAACTGGGAGAGACTTCACATTTAAGCCAAAAAAGCTATCCATCCATATCCATCCACCTTTCTTTCTCAATTCATTAACTGAATCCTGAACAGGAGTATAAATACGGAGGAAAAAACAGACAGAAAAGCTAAAGTATTTTATTAATAATTTATTGTCAGTAAGAAAGACTGGTTAATGGTAGTTTTCAGTAAAAACCTTTACAAGACCTTGCATCACAAATATACAGACACTATAAAAATTGTGTCGTGGTGGTTTTGGTTCTAAACGATTCTGCAGAAGGTCCTCATTACACTTTCCAATAATGAAAAATGTTTATAATCCTAAAATACAGCAACCCATTTATTTAAGACATGTTCATGGATCAGATCTGTCCTCATCCTATGTACAGCTGGAAATGAATGACTATACTGAAATGTATGAATGAAATGTCCTACTTCGGTTGAAAAGGATCAGACAGTGAAACCCTGGTTATATTAAAAAAAAAAAAAATCAGGGTGCTAAATAAATGACAGGAACACCACCAAAATCCGGTCAAAAACAAAATGCACGAAGTTATCTTGAAAATCTAGGGGGAAACTAAGAAAAATCAAATCTGTACATAAAATTTACAAAAAAAAGGAAAATTAAAATAATCAAATCTATATAAATACATGAATCATGCTAACGAGAGAGAGGAGAGCTGATTTTCGCTTCATTGTTTTAGCACGGGACGAATGTAAATACAAAAAAAAAAAAAAAAAAAGCCTGGAAATGGTGCGGCGGATGTCAACCGCATCCGACGACAGTAGGTCAGGACACTGGCGATGGCGAACAGGTCAGGAGGCGCGGGCGGGGGTTCCGTGCAGCCATGCCCGGGGGCGGCTCCCCGAAAGAAGGGGCGCAAGCGCTGCCGCAGAGAACGGTGCAGGACAGGGCATCCGCTGCAGGGATCACTCTAGGTTCGCTGGGGTTCAGGCACTTGGGGGGGTGGGGGCGGGGCGCAAGTCTGCGGGGTCAGACCTCCGTGTGCTGCTGCGAGTCCAGCGGAGGGACTGTCACTTCCTCGAAGGGGCCGTCGTCTCCGCTCTCGTAGTCACTCATCATGACCTCCGACTCGGCTTCGCAGCACGCGGACACGTCGGAGCAGGACGCCGTGGAGGCGTAGACCGACAGCGGCAGGCTTTCCACGGCGGGGGCTTCAAAGGTCCTGGGGTACCCCGCAGGGTAGGGGGCGTAGGGTTCTCTGCGGGCGCTGCCGTCGCCAGCGCCGGCTTTCTGAGGTTCGGACAGGTCCACGGCGTAGAAGCTGGGCAGGTACTGGTTCGGGTGGAACCTCTGCCGGCCTCGGGAGGCGGAGCCCGGGCTCCCCGCGGCCGGCGCGTCCCTGGGCGGGTGTATGGATTCGAACTGGTCGCTGAACTCGGGGGGCAGGGGCGGGAGCTCGTCCGCGCCGGGGAAGTCCTCTGGCGGGGGCGGGAAGTCACTTTCGATGTCGTAGCCTCCGGGGTAATAGTCTGTATCGATGGCGTTGGGATCGGCCGAGTACAGGGGGGTCTGTTCATCGATTACCTCATAATTGGGGAATTCCTGGATGTCCGGCAGAGGAACGCTGGGCATCCAATCCGACGTATCCCAGTGATACCCTTGTTGGAAAAGAAAACCAGATGTTAAAGTGTTTTCCTCCCCAGCGTGTGTGCCACGGAAAAGGGCCCAGCGTATGCAGCACGCACAGGCGCAAAGGCATCCGTCCCCAGCCACCGAGGGCCACCGTAGGCGGAAGCCTCGGTCCCTGCTTCGACCCTCCCCCCCTCCCGCGCGGTTCTGAGACCCTCCATGAGTTAGGCTCTGCTCCTGAAATGAGGACTTACAGTTTTAGGTAAGTATCTAACTTTCAAAGAAACGTTAAGTTTTTAACAGAAGAAGCAGTATGCTAGCGTCTAGAGGACATGCACTTTTCTTCAAACGATTCCAATCATCCTTTCAGCTTTCCTGCAGTCACTGAGAACCTCCTGCCCTCTATGAAGAGTGTTAGTTCAGCCTTAGGACCTTGATAAATTTTGTCCTTGCAGAAAGGCGTCTCAAGAATGTCACCTGATCTGCACTACTTGTCATTAAAAAAAGATACCAACGAATGTGTCTTTCAGATAATCAAAGTAATCACTAGCATGCAAAATTTTAAAAATAAATTTCCTTTAGAATGTCATAAACTTAATGTTACAATTGTACTATTTTCCATGAGTCCTCAGAAAGACAATAAATTATATTAATTTAATAACACAGCAAAGCATGCCTCAAAATCAAATGAAAGGCAATTAAACACTGACAAATGTAATACAATTTTTGATAAACTACAGTAATTTTGTTTCTTTAAAAAGGACTAAGGGTCATTTTCAACTATATAAAGGTATAATTATTTAAGAAAAAAAAAAACCCTTCCAATTTGGGGGTAGCCTCCCACCCCAGGATTTTTGAAATCCTTTGGCAGCCAGTGAAGGTGAGGCAGGCACGTTTAGAATGCAGGCCACAAACAAGTATGCAGTAGTTACGGTGCAGACACGTGCAGCAAGTCAGCACTGGGTCAAGTCTCCGCCCATTTGTTTAGTGAAAAATCAATGAACAACTGGCATGCATAAGTCACCTCTTGATTTGCTGAGGTCAGGAGCAGCCAAAGACTCTTTTGGTTGCAGAGTAGAGAGAAAAGAAAACACTTGTAATTAAAAGAGAAAGACGGCTGAAAAGGCAATAAAAAGTCCGTAACACAATATAAACTGTTCTATAAAGGCCCAGTCAGCCATGTACTGTGCCTTCTTGGCCATTATCTATGAAAATCCCAAATGGTGAGAAACTTGTGTAGCACAAATAAAATGGGACGTGGGAGCGGAGGGAGATGAGGGATGATGAACTAGGGATGTGGCCGGGAAACTCGGACAGGATTTTACTTTCTTTCCCTTGTTTCTGGCAAGCTACTCCTAAAAACGCAAAATTTTGTTAGGAGTAATTGAAATGGAGTCTACAAGGCTCTAATAAAATGTAAACTGATAAGGAATTTAAATGACCCCCTCATATTACTGGGAAATATTACAAAATCATTTTTTCCCTACGGCTGGGTAACATCAGGTTGCTTAGGTGATAATGCAAAAGACATAAGCTATAGCTAACATGAGAGACACAAACTTTATAGCACAATATAGCCTTCACATGTCCATAATTCAGAGAAACCACGAACACACTTAGATACTGATGAACAGCTAACAGAAAACCTTACCAGACCTTGCCCTAGTTGAACATGATTTTATATTCACATTGTCTACCTTTCCTTAGAGACACCATCAGCTGACTTTAACCCTTAGCCCACTCAAATCTGTCTGGCCTCTCCCTCTCCTGGAGCCCTTGTTTTGCACACAGAACCCTGGCATAGGGCAGAGTCAACGTGAATCACGTGACCATGGAGAAGGCTGGTTTCCCTGGCTAAGCTTCAGGCTCTTCTCTTTGAAATAGAGGTGGAAACCCCTTAGTTATTTTGAGGATTAAATCAGATAATGTAGGTCAAGCACTAACCATTGACTATCACTGTAATTCTTACTGTGGAAATAAATGACTAGTAATTTTCTAAACTAGACCCGTGCTTTCTGTGCATTCAATGAAGCTCTTGAAAACCCAGTGATAAAGTAACTTGGAACAAATAAGATTTGACTGACAGTTCTCTTCTAGGAAATTAAATCAAAAACTGAAAAAATTGTGGTGATTTCTAAAACATGAGTAAGCCAGTATTTAGCTAATATTTACCTCTGGAACTATTCTAAAAAGCCTGCTAAAAATGTGGTAGTTTCTTTCCAAAAAGAGGCTTGACAACTTCTGTTTACTAAACAGCCATTACATTATTCTTAGTTTTCCATTTTAAACTCAATTTATATTTAATATGTCAAAGATATTTTTCAATGAAAGAGACTGCCATGAAAGAACTATTCGAATTCTGTTTCTTTAAACTCAGTCAATATATTCTATAAATATTAGGGTTTCATCATGGGAGAACTAAGATTCAGTAGACAAAATATAGATCCCCTTCTGATACACCAAGTAAAGACATGGTAACTTCCTGGAAACTAAGTAAGTGTAAGGCTCACCAGTAACCGAAATGAGTACGCTGCACCCCATCAAACCTGGCTTGAAACCATCCTTCTCTCACCTATGTCTCAGCAAACCTATTTGTTATCCCAGCAGAAAGGATTCCCTAAGCTTCGTGGGCTCCCAGTGGTCTAGGCCAGTAGTTCTCCAAGTGTGGTTCTTGGACCAGCAACATNCAACTTTCCCAGCTGTGCTTGGAGAGCTAGGACTGCAGCAGACAGACCGGTGAGGTGCAGTGTTGCTGTGTTTGACAGACGGAGGCCATGAGCAATGGAATGTGGGGAGGTTCTAGAAGCTGGAAAAGGTACAGGACAGGGTCTCTCCTCTGGCATCTCCAGAAAGGAGACAGTCCTGCTGATATCTTAATTTCAGCCTGCTGAGACAAGCGTCACACTTCTAAACTGCAGAACTATAACAAATCTATCTTGTCTTAAGCCACTATGTAACCTATCACAACAACCTTAGAAGACTAGGAATATGATTTAAACATGCTCTTAATACAGGCTTCAGATGTATGATTCATAGTGATTAAAATTATAATAAAGGTTAAAATAAAGACACTCCTGGACAGTATATTTTTTCTTACACTGTATTATCTGGCAATTAATTTTCATAACTAGTTTGACCATAGCTTATTAAAAGTATCTAGGACTATTAAGAAGAATGATGTAATACTGGCAAAATTCTGAGATTTATGAAGAGCATTTAAGGACAAAGATATAAATTATTATGTAAATTGGCAACTCTATAATGTTTTAGAATTAAACCTAATGAAAGAAAGAATTCTACTTTGTTGTTGGTTTGATAAGCAGAGCTCTGTCCAAATACTTTATTGCTAAATAATAAACACTGTTGCACTCTCATATCATATATAACATGCGTATATAACATGCTTGAAATGGCTCAGGAATGAATGGAACACACATATGGCCNTTGGCAACTCTATAATGTTTTAGAATTAAACCTAATGAAAGAAAGAATTCTACTTTGTTGTTGGTTTGATAAGCAGAGCTCTGTCCAAATACTTTATTGCTAAATAATAAACACTGTTGCACTCTCATATCATATATAACATGCGTATATAACATGCTTGCTATGGCTCAGGAATGAATGGAACACACATATGGCCATCCTTAGTTTTGAAATGGTCTCTGCAGTGTATTATGGACTACCTGCTATGGGTTTACAAACAATCAAACAATTATTAGTGAGTTATTTCCTTCCATCAATAAACTAACTGTTTTCACATGGCATTTTTATGCAAAAAAAATTACAATCAAACTAATTCTGACATTCAAAAATTTCCACTAAAAACTCACTTTATTGGGTTTCTGGATACTGAGTTTTCTCTACTGGTATGTGCTAATATGGTAAAGCTGCTTATCAACACCATTCACCCTCAAAGAAACAAAACTGGCAGCAAAGATCCCACTGTCAAACTTTCTTCATTAGAAATATAATCCAACTTACTAGCAATCTCTTAAATTGTGCTCTCAGTCAGTACGCTCTGATCCAAATGGGAGCTGAGGCCGCAAGGGAGTCGGTGGGGAGAGACAAATAAAACCTTGTAACAATCACAGGTGCTGCTCAAGTTGCCCGTGTCAGACTATCGCATCTCCTCTTAGGGCTGTGGGGGCGAGAGCGTGTGTGCAACGCAGGTGTGCTCAAGGAAGCTGGTACGAGGTTGTTGTTTTTTTTTTTAAATCCACATAACTTCTATAGCATTCACTGTCATGGAAGCAAGGTCGCTGCAGAACTAACCGATCAGACAGAGCTTATCTTTCAGTCAGTTACATTTTCTTTCTTATTATGACCAGTCACTACCGTTCCAGTTCCTAAGCATGAAGGACGTTTCAACATCGTCCCCAGCGGACGTTCATGCAAGGCTGTGTAACTGTGGTCGGAAGTGAGGTGTGAAGACCGTCTGAGATGGAACAGCGACTGTGTGCCTGTCCTGTGTCACATGAGCGGGGCTGCGGACGGTGAGCGCTGCGGACGCGTGTTTACTCACCATTGTCATCGCACGACTCCGACTGGAAGGAGCTCAGGGAGTGCACTTCGGACAGGCTTTCCCGGGCACTGTACGGCTGAGATGGCTTCTCCTCCAACGGCTTTTTGGAGAGACAAGGATCAAGATCCACTACTTTAGCTAAAAGGAGATGACAGACAAAACAGTTACGCGCCACGACGGCAGGGGACTCTCATTTCTTCCCTGCTGTATCCTGACACGAAGCAAGTGTGACCCGTGGACTGCCTGGGATTTATTCAATAAAAGAGCATTGAGAGAAAAAAAAAAGAAACATCTCCAAAACAGAACCGGATACAAAATACAAAACCTACAAACACAGCTTGCGGACTCATAAGAATAGAAATTCTCAATAAACCGGCCTGTGGTGGAGACTATCAGACAACATGGAGAATTAAAATTTTATTTGAAAATGGAAATATATAGCACCCAATAGACGCCAGGCCACTTAAATATTGTCGCGTCTTCCGGCCACATCTGAGAAAAAAAAAATCCTATCACGCAAACGCCCTCCCAATTTTTCTGTCATAAAAAATCCCCCCACCAATTAGAGCTGAGAATCCAGATCAATTACAAAAACGAAATGATCTTTCCAGATGAATGGAACACAACTAGATTCAATTCCTAAATTAAAGCAACATTGTGGCCACAGTGCTAGGTCGGGGATGCGAAGCCAGGAAAAGGTTCCCAATCGTACCAGAGCTCTGCAGAGTCTGGGTACGTTCATCACTAACAAATGCTACACTGCCGTGAGGACAGAGACATTTTATCGAAAAGAAGAAAACCATTCTTACTATCATAGTCGAAGTCCCAGCTAGGTTTCTGGATGGAATCGCTGTCAGAAGGAGAGTTTGAAGGCGGCGGGGGAGGCAGGTTTGGGGCCACGCTGCAGACGGCCACGGCTTTCCGGTGTCCATGCATGGACTCAGGGTTGAAGGTGCTGAACTCAGGGTGCTCCGGTATAGCTGACCCTTCGAAGGAGTTGCGGTCAAGGTTGTTTCGAGAGTCACTTGGAATGCTTGGGGTGTAGGAGATAGGCCGGACAGGCACCTGGGGTGGTATGTCAGAGTAAATGTTCTTATTCAGCTTGGAATCGAAATACGGTCTTTGCAAGAAAGCCGCGCTGGGTCCCAAGTGTTTGTCCTCGGGTTCGGGCTGGGGTTTCTTCTTCCGTCTGATCATCTTGCGGCAGAAGACGAACACCAGCACCAGCAGAAAGATGCCCGTGATGAAGACGACGATGCCGATCCCCTCGGCCAGGCCGATGTTCCAGGGGGTCGACACGTACTGGTTGGGAGCCACGTCTTCGCAGTGTTTCCCCTTGTACTCGTGGCTGCAGTTGCAGTGGTAGGAGCCGTGCGTGTTCTCACAGAGGGCCCCGTTCCGGCAGGGGTTGCCAGCACATTCGTCAACGTCGCTCTGACACCTGCCGAGACAGCCCAGGGTTAGGGGAGGCCTTGGCAGCATCAAAGAGACTAAAGGCTAGTCATCCCTTCCTAGTAAGACTCAGCCAACACTGACCTGGCTTCTCAGGTGGCACTAACGGTAAAGAACCCCCCTGCCAGTGCAGGAGACACAGGTTCCATCCCTGGGTGGGGAAGACCCCCTGGAGGAGGGCATGGCAACCCACTCCAGTATTCTTGCCTGGAGCATCCCATGGACAGAGGAGTCTGGCGGGCTACAGTCCACGTGGTTGCAGAGAGTCGGACACGACTGAAGCGACTTAGCAACAATGACCCAGACATAGGACAGCAAAAACACACTATCGACAGTAACTACACAAAAATCCTTCGTGGAGTAATGACTCATTTGAGTTTACGCCCTGTACGTCTGGGAGATAAACATGTCACGTCAATGTTTAGCTGCCATTTTTCTAAGGATTCAACAGACGACTGAATCAAACTCATTGGCTAAACATCAGTTTCTCTCGATTTCTGATCCAGATATTCAGAAAAGTGCACGCTGATAAGTGTATTCCAAGAGGGCTGGATTAAATTTCTCCGATAACTTTCCCATGGGGGACTATGACAGCTCCATACAGCATGTGAAAGGCCAGACAACTCTCTGTTTTTCATTTTTAGATGTTTCTCCATGTTGAAAACCCTCCTCGGCTCCTCACCCTTACAGAATCACCCACAGGAAAGTCCCCTCAAGCCCCCTCCTCCCCTCCCCTTCCCAGTGGGCGTCTCTGGCACTTGTGCGGGTTCCTCCGTCACTGCTCAAACCCTTCCTCTTCTGACAAAATGCATCCTCCTGTAACACCCCTATACTCACCTGGCATTACAATTTTGATTACTGGGACATTTTTGTCAACTGTATCAAGTACTGACTAGGATTCAAGTAGATTAATGAATGAAAACCACGTGACTGACGGTGAAATCCAGAATTACTACGAGAACAAAGCCTTATGTGAATCCCTGCAGGCAGGTCACACTTCAAGCCTTCTAACAAAACGGACAGGTGAAGGCTTTTCTAGATGTATAGCACTAGGCACTTGTATGTAACAAGCACCAAGTTTTTAAACTGGACCTGGTGGAAAGTCTAAGGTGAAATGGCCCCAGGAACTGAAAACCATTTTCATTCAAAGTTGACAACAGGCATCTTAATGCCTCATATTCTTAACCAAAAATAATGATCACCTCTCAGACTATGCAAGGCTCACAGAAGATACCTAAAGAGTTGAGAAATGTTTTAGATGCTACGTAAATGATGAAAAAAAAGTCATCTATCTCATAGATGGGTAACAACCCCATAAGCATCTGTTTTAAAAAAAACAATCTTACTGTTTCCAGTTACTTCCTGCAAGTACCCATACATTCCTTGTTTATAAATAACATTTTTAAAGTATAAAAGTATCTTATATTCAAAGCATATAGTATTCCAAGCATTATATCATGTTCACTTGTTGAATTATTTTTTGACAAGAATGAAAAGATAAATTATACAAAGAGGCACTATGAGCTCTGAATTCAAATTCTAAAGCAACACAGTCTGAATCATTGAAGTTTTGTTGCCTCTGCCAATCACTGTGACCCTACAGAGAGCTGCAAACACAGATTTTGGAAGAAGTCAGTTACCTTTCTCCCCTAAAACCTGAGTCACACTGACAGACAGCACCATCCAAACTGTCAAAACACGTTCCACCGTTTTTACAAGGTTCATCTTTGCAGTAGGGGCTGAGCTGGCACCTGAAGGACAAGGGGAAAATCAGTGTAAAAACCCAATGTTTTTTCTGCAACTACAGGAGCAAATGTGTGTAGACACTGCAGCATACACGATAACAGGAGAAGTGCTGCTGCTCTAATGAATGACGGAAGTCTGGGGAAACCTACATACCTCTGACCAGTATACAGCCCTCTGCACTGGCAGACGAAGTCTCCGTTGTCCACAACGCAGGTGCCGCCGTACAGGCAGGGGTTGGAGGAACACGGGTTGACGCTCACCTCGCAGTAGGTCCCGATGTACAAGGCGTTGCATTTGCAGTAATAACCTAAACCGGCAAATGGGAACCAAAAGTACTATCACTCAGTAACTCGAAAAGAGAAGTCTCAGGGTATTGGTTTTTATGTTTAAGTGCAATTTTAGCTAAGACTTGTAAATCCTGTTCGCTCCCCCATACCCTCTGGGTACAAAGCTGTCTGTGCCACCAAACCTTTCACCGCTGGTACCACCTGAATATGAAGGACTGAAGAGGGAACTTGTGACTTGATCAAGGTCATCCGAACTTACCCAAGGGGGCCCAAGGCCTTCTGGAAAACCACACTCCTACCCTAATCTCCAGTGAGCAAGGCTGGCAGGCCCCTCACTGAGCTGGCGGGTAAAAGGAAACTTAGGGAGAACTACGTGGAACCAATTCCAACCCCNAACTTGTGACTTGATTAAGGTCATCCAAACTTACCCAAGGGGGCCCAAGGCCTTCTGGAAAACCACACTCCCACCCTAATCTCGAGTGAGCAAGGCTGGCAGGCCCCTCACTGAGCTGGCGGGTAAAAGGAGACTTAGGGAGAACTATGTGGAACCAATTCCAACCCTCTGGTTGGTGTCCTTATGGCTGGAAAGGCATTCAGGGTCAGCTGTGGTTTCCTGAGGCTAGGGTGCAGAATGACACACATCTGGAAAAGCAATGTAATGAGGCCACCGCTCAGCAGGAGAGAAAGTGTCCTCTCCAGCCGCTCCCAGGATGAACCCTGAGCCCAGCTCCACTCGAGCGTCACTTACGCCGGCTGCGGTATGCGGCCAAACTGACTGCACACAAGAAAAGCAGCAATGCCGGGAGACCTCCGCCCCTGGTGCATACACGTGGGTGGACCACTCAGGAGAGGCTCTGGTGTGAGGCTTACCTCCTGCTGGGGAGGGATGGCAGACGCCCCCGTTCTGGCAGGGGCTGCTCGAGCAGTCCTCCACCACCGTCAGCAAGCACCCGGGAGACACATCCACCGACTCCTCGATGTGCGCGTAGCTCCTGGGTCTGTTGTTTAAGGGCAGCTCCTGCCCGTTCAGGTAAATGGAGTCCATGCAGCCCCGGAAACCATTGCCCACCTGGGGGCTCCGTCCGTGCCGTGAGCCCTGCTGGCGGACGTGGCCCCCAAAAAACACGTGGCTATCGAGGTTGAGGGTCTTCAGCGTCCCCGGGGCTGTCCCCGAGGCGGTGTGGACCTGATCCAGAACCAGCCTGGCATAGTTCCCGGTCACCTCCAGGGACACCGCATGCCACAGCCCGTCGTTGACCTGGATGCTCTGCACCGAGACGATGCCTGGGCCGCTGCCACAGTCGAATTTGTACTGCAGCCGCCCGTTGTGGATCTGCGACAGAGACAATCACTGTGCACGTTCCTCTCTCGGGATCGTCTAGCCCAGCCTCGGATCACGCATCTAAAGGAGGGGCTGGGTCTGCCGCCTGAAGGCAGCAAGTTAGTGCAAGTAGGGATGAAAGGGAAAGTCGCTCAGTCGTGTCCAACTCTTTGCGACCCTGTGGATTGTAGCCTGCCAAGTTTCTCTGTCCATGGAATTTTCCAGGCAAGAAATATTGGAGAAGGTAGCTTTTCCCTTCTCCAGGGGATCTTCCTGACTTGGGGATCGAACCCAGGTCTCCTGCATTGCGGGCGGATTCTTTACCAGCTGAGCTACCAGGGAAACCCAAGGCCTTGCATTTAAGTACTAGAGAACACGTGCTTCTTGGATTACTAAACAAATAATAAAACCAGGCCTCTCAGGGATATCAAAATTCCAACTACATAACCTAAAGGCATTGTGTAAGTGACTGACAACTGCTAACCGAACAACAGAAGAGCATCAGATTTTGTTTAAAGTAAAAAAAGAATCACTCTTAAAAAAAAAACAAAAAACACTCTCGATTAAAAAAAAGAGAGAAGGTAAGCTGATCATACATCCATTCAAGTGTATGTAGGACCTTTCTATAAACTCTCCATAATATTAGTAAGATTAATATCAGAGTTTAATGTAATGGTCATAAGAACCTGAAAATGTTTGTAAAAAAACCAGAAGTAAATGTCTGTTACTGTAGAGCAAAAAGAGCCTTTCATCCCACAGAACTTATGTGTTGGTATCAATGAATCATTTAAAGGAAGAGCTCAATCATTTCATGTTGTTTATCTTATTCTTTTAAAAAATGGGCCATCTGAACGTACAATGGAATTTATACTTTTAAAGTCTCCCACAATCTGAGATACAAATACGCACAAACACTCACCTCCAAGATGCTGTAGTCGGTCCCTCGAGCATACATGACAACTGCGTGGGCAGAGTACGTTCGAAGCCTCATGGTCAGCTTCATCTCTAACTTGTTTTCATTTTCCATTAGACGATACTTCACAAAGCTGTTTCCAGTGAATGTTACGGATGCACTCCCTGGGAATCACAAAGAGAAGAAATAAATCAGAACCAAGTTTAAGCATATTTGTATAAGTTGTCCCACCATCACCATGCCCTAATTCAAGTTTTAGATCTAAGATTATACAGTGTAAAATTCAATTCAATGGGAAATGTCTATTTGTTTCATAAACAGCAACAGCAAAACTGGATTTCCATTTGCAGCGAATAAGTTAGACTACTGTAAAACACGGAGAAATGAACTCTAAGATAAATAAGAGCTCCAGGTATGAAATATCCATTAAAAAATCATTCGAAAAAAGTTTAGAAAAATATGTAGCCTCAAGGTGGTTTGCAAAATGTTCTCAAGCAAGACGTAAAACAATTCATATTCTACAAAAACAATGAAAATAATATCAATCCAGAGATGAAAACTATTTTGTAAAATTACTCAGAAATGAGAAGTAAAAATTAAACAAATCCAAAGACCAGTGACATACACACAGTGGGGTCTATTAACATGTAAATAATGTTAATGCTCAAAATTATACAGAGTTCCATCATTAAAAATAAGAAACAGACAAATAATCCAGACAATCAAGCAGATAGCATGAATCAGCCAATCACAAAAGAGGAAGTGCTACCAGGCCACGAACAAATGAAAAGACAACTTTCACAAGTAGCCAGAAAAACAGCAATTTAAATAATTATATGTCATTTCATCCCTGGTGGCTCAGATGGGAATCTGCCTGCAGTTCAGGAGACCTGAATTCGATCCCTGATTGGGAAAGATCCCCTGGAGAAAGAAATGGCAACCCACTCCAGTATTCTTGCCTGGAGAATTCCATCGATAGAGGAGCCTGGTGGGCTACAGTCCATGGGGTTACAAAGGGTTGGACATGACTGAGGGACTAACACTTTTAGAGTGTTTTTTCACTCTTTTATTCTTAATTGAACCTCTCACCTGGGCACTGACCAGACTTGCCACCTGGACAGATGCAGGTATACGTCTCTTCTCTGGGGTCAGTGACACATTCCAATCCTTCAGGGCATGGATTGTCTTCACATCCATGATGGACAAGTGGGCATTTTCCCTCTTTGTTTAAAAAAAAAAAAGAGGGGAGGGGGAGAGCCAATGAATAGGAATTTCAAGAAAACGGATCTTGACTGTGTCGCCATCAAAGGCTGTAACGTGAACTGACCCGCACGCCCATTTCCACCCCCGTGTGCATCACCTTTGCAGAGGCACACGGCTGTCCGGCGGTGGCGTGGGGTCACAAAGCTCAGTCTGGCTGTGCTGTGCGTTGACATCACACTCTCGTCCACGGACACCTTCTCGTCACAGAACTTCCAGGGGCAGTCGAGGCCCACACACAGCTTCCGGAACACTTCCAGGATCCTCACACCGATGATCTCCTCGACGTCCGACACGGAAGAGTTGATCTTCTGCAGGAGCTGTCTGGTGGAAACGTGGGCGACACCCGACCTCTCTACAAACAGCAAGACGTCCAGGTGTGGGTGAGGCTCGGCGGGCTGCAAGCTGACGATCTGAATGTCGTTCCTCCTCACGCCCAGGATGTTCCGTAAAGCTCGCTGGAAGTTGCGCCAATAGTCGCCGACAAACTCTTCCGGGGTGAGGTTGGCGAAGCGCACGGCGACTGTCTGGTTGAGCATCTCCTGCGTCACCTGTCTGACCTGCACCGTGATATCGGCCGCGGTGGTGAACTTGCCGTCCGTCACGCTCACGTTGAGCAGGTACTGCCCTACGTCCAGCTTCTTGTGTGCGATCAGCTTGCCCCCCGTGCTGGACACGGAGAAGAGGTTGTCCATCTGCGGGTCGAGGCTGTAGGTTAACGTGTCGTACACGTCTTGATCAGTGGCGTGAATCTTCCCGATGACGCCGCCTGAGTACTCCTCTCCGAAAGCAGTGATGAAAATCTCCAGCGGCAGGATTGCTGGAGGATAGACACTCTCTTCAATGACCTTGATGTCAATATACGTCAGAGACGACAGCTGAGGCTTTCCATTGTCTGCAACCTGCAGGAAAAGGGAGGAAAAATCACCTTCATTTGTGTCATCGTTCACAACTTCTTAATACAAATATATTTACACTGCTTAAGTTCTAAAATGTGACCAACTGATAGATGCTTAACTCTTTGCGTGAGAAGCATTATCAAGGGACAGGGTAGAAAGCTTTCTCAGAGTGCGTATGTTAATTGGTCATAGTGGAATTGGGGGTATGATGCTTGCATTCATAGCAAAGAGATTGTTAATAGTAGTGACTTAGTGGTAAAATTTCACTTTTCACTTTCATGCATTGGAGAAGGAAATGGCAACCCACTCCAGTGTTCTTGCCTGGAGAATCCCAGGGACAGGGGAGCCTGGTGGGCTGCCGTCTATGGGGTCGCACAGAGTTGGATACGACTAAAGCACCTTAGCAGCAGCAGCAGCAGCGGTAAAATTAATCGTGTACAGTTCTGGCATGTATGGGTTGTTGAAAGAAACCACAGGATAAATACTTCTTTCTGGCCCTTTCACTGATTCATGCTGAAACTTAGCTCTACCAACATCTACACTGTGCTAAGTCCTTTCAGGCATGTCTGACTCTTTGTGACGCCATGGACTGTAGCCTGCCAGGCTCCTCTGTCTATGGGGATTCTCCAGGCAAGAATTCTAGAATGGGCTGTCATGCCCTCCTCCAGGGGATCTTCCCAACCCAGGGGATCAAATTCGCGTCTCTTATGTTTCCTGGATTGACAGGCGGATTCTTTACCATTAGCGCCAGCTGGGAAGGTCTATGATAAAGTAACCAACTAAATAAACATGCCTTTGCCAAGTGCTATGGGATAAAAATGAAGATCTGACCAAAAAAAACAAAGAAAACTAGACTGTAATTCTAATTCAGTTTTGCAGTTTTGTCTTCTCAAGAGGCATAAGCTGTTTACACATGAGAAGATAGATCACCGCAGTGGCTCTTTTCTATAAGTCCCAAAAAAAAAAAAAAAAAAAAACCCATAAGAAAGGCATGACTACCTTAACATGCAGTAAGTAATGATCCTTCACTTTCCTATTTATGGCGGCCGCTGTCAGGAGGGCTCCCTGCTGGTTGACTTCAAACGCCCCCTCTTCATTCCCGCTCACGATGCTGAAGAAGAAGGGGGGGCCGTTGTGGGAGGAGTCCCTGTCCGTCACCACTAGCTGCAGCACACTGAACCCCACGGGCTTGTTCTCCTGCAGAGGGGAAGAGAACCACACAGCTGTCAACAAGACGCCACGCAAGCTTTCTAGAACAGGACACTGACAGCAAACAGACATCGCTGCTTCATTCGGGAGGAGGAGAGGGGAGAGGGGCTCGTGGTGTTGGAAAGAAGGGGAGGGAGAATGAGGTGGGGAAAGGGGGACTGGAGGGGAGAGGGTGTGTAGAGAGACTGGGGAGGGGAGAGGTGCTTGGCGGAGGAGTGGGAGGGTCTGCGTGGGGCAAGGAGGAAACGCAGGGCAAAAGGTAAGGTTAAGAACCAAGCTACTGAGCCTATCTTAAAAACCAAAGCCAAAAAAAAGAAAGACGAAAGTATTTGGAAATGGCTCATCCTTTAGTACTGACAGAGAGCCCTGTAATGTCACCCTTCCAATTTTTCTCAAAAGCGGTCTTTGGAAAAGGAAAGTTATTTCAAATGATCAGTCGAGGCCCATGAGAGCACACATTTCAACAGGGATGCATTCCAGGAGCCCAGGACCCACGGTCACCTGGATGATCAGGCTGTAGTTCCCCCTGGAGAAGACGGGGGCGTTGTCGTTAACATCAGACACGTCGATGTTCACGGTGGTCGTGGCGACTCTGGGCGGACTGCCATTGTCAGAAGCCTGTACGGTGAGCGTGTAGCCTGAAATCTTGTCGGGGAAAACACAAAGAGAAGTGTGTCCGTTTCCACAAGACCAAAGAACAGGGTTCAGTCTCAAGCGGGCTTCTGACACCCCCAGAGGGGCAGATCTGAGGGTCTCCGTCCCCTGAGCCCTGCAGGCGGGCAATTCCCTAACCTGCACACAGGGGCATGGCCACAAGCCACCTGCAGAATGGAATGTGTCTGCCCGACAGAAAAAGTTACTAACACGGAGGAGGATCTCAGATGCCTCTCAGAAACNCCAGTAACTGGGTTAATAAAAGACATTTCCTCATCTTCCAATTATTTTCAAGTAAGGCCACTGGAAGAACTGGATGAGAGCGTCCCTGGTGGCTCAGAAGAATACGCCTGCCAGTGCAGGACACACGAGTCTGATCCCTGGTCTGGGAGGATCCCACGTGCCACGGAGCAACTAAGCCCGTGTGCCATAGCTACTGAGCTGTGCTCCAGAGCCCAGGAGCCGCAACTACGGAAGCCCTCGAGTCTGTGCTCTGCAACTGAGAGAGCAGCCCCCGCTCTCCACAACTAGAGAGACCCTGAACAGCAACAATGAGCCAGCACACCAGAAATAAACAAACAAATAAACAGAACTCAAACAGCAGCAGCAACAAGAAAACTGGATAAATCCCTAGAAGAATTCTTACAAAGACTCAAAGGAAAACTGTAGAGGGAGAGACACACACCGTAATGACAGGCTGTTCAAGAACAGCGTCCTCGCTGACGACTGCCGTGTAGGTGTCTTGGCTGAACACTGGGGCGTTGTCGTTGACGTCTGTTACGTTGATGCTCACGGTGGCAACATCGCTTAACGGCGGTGCGCCTCCGTCAGTGGCCTCTACAGTCAGGTAGTACTCATGAGAGCTTTCATAGTCCAGATTCTCAATGACAAATATGGCCCCTGAGCAGGAAATCAGAGTGACTTCTGGTGCTTTAAAATGCCACCACTTTCTCCTCCTAAGACTGAAATCTTCAACAGTTTACTTACCACTTACGTGTGTTTTCTAATTTCTTAATTCAATAATTAAAACAGGAATTGGCCCATCCTGGGAACTTTCTTTATTGCTTCTACTTTCCTGATACTCTTTGGAATATTTGAATTGCTTTTAAACTCAAATTGTTCAGTACTCGCTATATCCTTGTTATAAAAATGATTACATTTCTTATCTCTTCTAAATGACAGTTTACTACAGACTTTAACAGAACAGAAAGAAAACATAAAAACTATTCTTCACCTTTTCATTTTCTTTTCCTTCTCCTACTTTTATCGAAATTCATATCCTTTTTAAAAATCTCTTGAATAACTTTGTTTATAGTCTATCATTTTTGTAATCCCTTTTGATTTAATAATTCCCTTAATGTCTTTCAATGTCTTTCCCTTTTACCTCCTTACAGTCTATCCTACTTAAAGAGTCCTAAAAATAACAATTTTATATGTGCTAAAAATACATTTTAAGATAGCATCATCACACACCTACCCTTCATCTGAAATAGTCACATACAATTAAACACAGTTTGAATGGAGAGAGCAATTTCCTTATAGCTGTTTCAGTCGACAGGTTAACAAGACTACAAAAGTATTTACGCAGCCAGAGGCAAGAGCTCCAGCGACTTGTGACCTCATTGGCAGTCCCTCACTAAGGAACTCAGTCCAGGTATTTGCCAGGTATTTGTTACACAGCTAACATAATGAAGAAGTCAATTTAATGAATTATCAGGTGCCCCTACTGAATCTAAGATCAAAGAGGTCGAAACTCCTGTTTCACTTGGGAAGCTATTTCATATGAGATCCACAAGGGGCATAAAAAAAGGGAGCAATTATGCAAAATTTTCTACTTTCTTCCACTCTTTATCTTTACTGATTTATTATATCTTATATCTTTACTAAATTACTAGAGTATGATGCTTTAATTTTCTCCTTAAATTTGCTCATATCTATAACAGACAAGCCAGAAATGATTTTAATGTGTAGCACTATAGTTTTAAAGCCTTCTAAACCACTACGAATCCCACTTCAGATAACCACACAAAGGAAACTTGAGTTTTCTCTTTTTTAGGGTGTCTACTGACAACATACAACCTGCCAGTGTACCAGTAAAGTGCTGAGCAATCTAGACTTTCTGGCAGAATAAGGGTTTCCTCTCATTCGAGTGGTAGGTTACCTGTTTTAGAGTCGATGCTGAATTTTCCGTGTTCATTCCCACTTATGATAGAGTAGGTGATTTCTGCGTTTGCTTCAATGTCCCGACTCGCTGCGTACACCTGGAGAACTTCAGTCCCAATGAGAATATCCTCAGACACCGTGGCACCGTATTCACGGTATTCAAACACGGGCGGGTTGTCATTTATATCCAAAACAGATATAATAATGGTGCTGGTAGCTGTCAGCCTTCTGGGCAAACCGTGATCAACAGCTTTCAGAGTCAGAGTGTATGCTGCCTGGAGTTCTCTATCTAAAGGCTTTTCTAACTGAATGATTCCAGATAATTCATTAATGGAGAACTGCCCATCAGCAGAGTTAAGCAGTGAGTAGGAGATTTTCCGATTCAGTCCTGTCAAGACACCACATCATGTCAGAATGCTTTATTTCAAGAAATCTAAGCATGCTAATTAAAAATATGTACACCTACGGCTGTCTCATGTTGATGTCTGACAGAGAACAACACAATCTGTAAAGCAATTACTCTTCAATTAAAAAATAAATTTAAAAAATACATGTAGCATACATACAAAAAGGGAAAGTGCTAATATATATTATTCAAAAATTCTTGTTGGCTAAAATCTTAAAAATGTAACTTTTAAATGAAAGATTCACTGAGTTAAAACAAATATAATTTCATAGTCATCTGACTTTTTTTTTAAAGACCACATTATATAGGAAGAACTTGTGTTCTAAAAATCCAGATCTTTCCAATTAAAATACATAAATTTATATTTAAAAAAACCCAGATCTTTAAAAATAAAGCCTACTTATTACTTAGCTTCAGTGACAAACATTTATTTGAAAATTAATATATTTGATATTCTAACTCTTCAGAATAGGAATGACTGAAGAATTATTTCTATTCTCTATATCAAAATGCTATGAATATATATCATAGAGTCTTACTATCTCCAAAAAAAACTTGAAAGATCTGTAAAACAAACAATATATTGTTTGCTTCTGTTATGTTCCTATGATACTAAATCTCTTTGTCACAAATGCTTTATTCACCAAAAAATAACCCTTTATCAATTAATTCAATGGGATATAAAAATCAGTTATCACAGGCTAGAATTTTAGAGGCATCACAGTAAATTCCCTGTACACAATTTCGAGATTTTGAATGTTTATTAAAAATGAGTTCCTTATTCTGAAGATTCTATTCAATTTTTAAACCCAACACATTTTTTTTTTTTTAAATATATGGACCAGTTTTAAAGTCTTTACTGAATCTGTTACAATATAGTTTATATTTTGGTTTTTTGGCCACAAGGTGTATGGGATCTTAGCTTCCCAAACAGGGAACTAACCCACACCCCCTATACTGGCAGGGGAAGTCTTAACCACTGGGCCACCGAGGAAACCCCAACGCTAATATAACAGTGAGTTACTCAACATGCATCAGGCTGGGTACGTGAAAGGGGATGGATGTGTTTGAAAGCAGCCCCTCAGGCCACAGTCTGAAGACAAGAGCATCTTCCGGGCTATACCTGCATCCGCGTCCGTGGCCTGCACTCTGGTCAGGAGTGTGCCCGGCTCTGTGTTTTCAAACACGGTGATGCTGTAGGGATCAGCGGAGAACTCGGGGGCGTTATCATTCACGTCCTCCAGCGTGAGCACAACGCTGGCTTGGCAGAACCTTCCCCCTCCATCGGCGGCCTTGATGAGAAGATGGTAAGTTGCTTGCTCCTCGCGGTCAAGGGGGGCTGATGTTTTCAGTTCCCCTAAAAACAAATACCCAGGGGCTCACTTGAAACTGAAGATGCAACTGCTAGCAGACATCCTTCTTCCTCTTACATTTATAAAATCTGAATAATGGCCTTCCTTTGGAGAATAATTTTGCTGGTGCCAGAGTCAACAGCTGAGGGAGCCCTCTGAGTTGGAGGTTGTCAAACCCTGCTAGGGGCCAGCTCTAAGCCATAAAGATCTCCAGGCTGGGGTCTCTTGTATTATATACAACATCAAAAAGCAGAAGAGTTGTCAATTTACCAAGTTCAGGGTACTTTTTAATTGACTCAAAAATTAGATTCGACTGTCTGTAATTAATTTGGGGGCAAGCTGAATAGAAAATTGTTACTTGATCCCCAATTTTAACAAAATACAAAGAGAAATACAATCCTAGAGGTTTAAAGACAGGTAAAATATCATTAATCATTTTAATGAATATGCTGAATTATAAATTTATAGTCACAAGTTTAATAAAACAAACTATATGGGAAGCTGATAAAGCAGAAAGCTTGATATACTTTAACTTCTGAGCTGTTTTCCTTTTTTAAAGAAGGTGATATAAAAAACTTATAAATGTTAAATCCTTGATTCAAGTAGGTGATATTGCTGCTGTTAATTTTTTATCTCACTATAAATTTTACACAGTTAATTGTTGCTTACCTTTCTAAAAGATGCCATTTTTGTAGTAGGAGAGTAAAATTTACAAGAACAAAATATCATTTCAAATTATCTGTGTGATCCAAAACCACCTGAATATGTGACTTTGTTGAAACAGAATCTGTTTTGCCCAAATTCCCCCTTTACCTGTGTCTGGATTTAGTTTGAATTTTTCTGCACCTGGACCAAATAATGTGTAAGTGATTTCAGCGTTGGAACGGATATCTGCATCTGTTGCAGAGACCTGCATGACCAGCTTCCCAGGAAAGGCATCTTCTGGAATTGTGTCTGAATATAAAGTCTATAAAGATTGTAAACAACACCGTTAACTTAGAACATTGGAAGTTAACATGGCTGCCAAGAGAGCAACAGAAATCATTTAACTGGGGTCACAGAACATATGGGAAATGAATAAAACTAAAATCCAAGGGGTCTGCAGAACTATTTTTCTTACAAAAGAGGAGTCGGGTCACAGCTAACAACCCCATATGTGGAACTGCAGCTCTTCCTTGGTACCCATGTCGTCCTCGTGTTAAAAACTATGGGCTCTGCAGGGGCAGAAGCCACACCCTGTACCTCTGGGTTCCTCTAGTATGTGCAAAAGCAAGGGCTCTAAGTACAGTCTGCTGGAGCAGAAGAGAGCTGTGTGTCAAGAACTCCTGGCCTAATATCCCACCTTCATAGCCTCACCCCCAGAGGAAGGGAATGCCTTCAGGAAATGTAACAGAGCATGTTTAGAGTCAACATACAACTGTAATCCTGTCCATAATTCACAGTATTTTTGAATGATGTTTTCAAGCTTTTTAAACATACCCCAAAGGTACTTCTGAAACTACTCCAACTCTGGCTCCATCAACTCCATCTCGCCTTAAACACTAAGAACTTACAACGTGGAAGACATCTGAATCACTCCACGTGCAGTAGCACCATGTGACTGTCCGGCTGAGGGGTTTAACAAGGAAATCTGAATCCATAATATATGGCCTTAGAGACAGGAGCAGCCTACCTTTTCACAAACGGGACTATTGTCATTGGCATCAAGGACTTTGACTTCAACTATAGCTTTGGATGAGAAGGTCCCATCGGTCGCTGTGATGGTCAGAAGGTAATTGTCCCTTTCCTCTCTATCTAGAGGTTTCTTCACATAGACCTTCCATTCGTTCTGTATATTTTCAATAGCAAACTGCCCCAAAGGATCCCCGCCTATGAAAACCAAGGAAGGAGGTAACACTCAAATTTGTTGAATTGAAAAAAAAAAAAAAAAGAATAAGTAGTAGGAAAAACAAGTTGTACAAAAGATATATAATTTAAAAGTTTGTTTTTAAAAAATAATTCCACTTACATTCATTTTATTAGCTTTCCCGTTTACTAAGCTCCCCAGAGCCTCAGCAAAACCAAAAAACAAAGCCAGCAGCACTAAAGTGTGTATCTGGACACAGCACTAAGCCAAACAGAATTTAAAGACTATCGGTAACACTTTCACCTACACTGCAACTGTATTTTTTAAATTGGAATATCTTTTTTATATACTACACATAAAGTTCGACAGAATGAATCATAAAAATCAAAATCTGATGAATGAAACAAGGACTAGCCTTGCTCAGGTAAAGAACTTGAAATACAGCTTAAGAGATTGTTACCTTCTACTTATTTTAAACATACTACAATGGAATCTTTAACTCTCAACTGCCATAAAAGAATGTATCTCAGAATCCATGCTTCTGATACCACTTGATTGGAAATTAAACCGTTTACACGTGTTACCTGTTATGTAGTATGTAACTTGTCTGTTGATCTCCTCAGAATCAGCATCTGTGGTGCTCACGATGGCAATCACGCCCCCAGGAGGGTCGTCTTCACTCACGGTCCCTTTGTAGATCTCGGCCGTGAACCGAGGAGGGCTGTCGTTGACATCAGTGACCGTAACATCCACAACGGCTGTGGAGGAGAGCTGAACCTTCTCACCGTGATCTGACGCGACCACCTTGATCTGGTAGCTGTCTCTCTTTTCGTGGTCCAGTTCCCTCAGCGTGGTGATCCAGCCCGTTTCCACGTTAATGGCAAAGGATTCGATGACGTCCACGCTTTGCGACTGATCTAGATTATACATGACCTGGCCGTTGCTTCCCGAATCCAGGTCAGATGCCCTGATCTGAATGACTCTGCTCCCTGCCGGCAGGTTTTCAACAATAAAGGCCTCGTATGGACTAGACTCCAAGACAGGGCTGTTATCGTTGGCGTCCTTCACCTGGATGCTAACGTCAACAGAAGCCACCAGCTCATAGTCACCGTGAGTACACCTGGCAAGCACCGAAAACTGGAACCACTTCGTGGTCTCGTGATCAAGACTCTTCTCCAGTTTCAGCCTCCCGCTCTGCCTGTCGATCACAAAGAACTCATCTCTGTTGCTCTCGGGGGTATTCCCTTTAACCAGGCTGTAAAGGACGGTACCACTGTGTTCTGCTCGAATGAGGTCTATTTCGGTTCCGATGGGCACATCTTCAGAAACTGAATAGGTGTAAAACGGCTCTGAAAACCTGGGAAGCCGCATTTCTGGCGGGAGCACTTTAACATAGACGGGAACAACCGATTCTCTTTGTGGGGACCCGTTGTCCACAGCTCTGACGAAGAAAGTGAAGACCTCGTTCTCCAAGCCGATTAAACTTTCCTTTGTAGTTATTACACCGGACGCTCTGTTGATTTCCAAATTCTCTTTAACGCTTTCAGAATCTGCTTCAATGGCGTAGGTGATGTCGGCATTGGAGCCCTCGTCGGCGTCACTGGCGAGGACTTTGATGACTGACGTCCCTTTGGGAGCGTTGGACCCGATGTTCACCTCAAACTTGGTTGCTCGAAACTGTGGGGCATTGTCATTGTCGTCTGTGAGGATGACGTTAATGGTGCAGAAGGCAACCTTGCCTCCAGCGTCCTTGGCCATGAAACGAATGGGGATTACTTTCTCTGCTGGGGTTTCTCGATCAAGCTTTTCTAAAGTAAAGATCTGTCCCCTTTCGTTTGTGTAAAATCGGTCTTTGGCGAAGTCATTGATAATGTGGTAGGTAACGTGACCATAAATACCCGAATCCCTATCGGCTGCTCTGACCTCGGTCACCAGAGTGTGCAGGGGAGCGTTTTCAGCGAGCTCCACTTCATACTCGTTCTGAAGAAACACAGGACTGTGCAAATTGCCTCCAATCACAGTCACATGAACCTGAGCAGAACTCCTAAAAACTCCATCCGATGCAGACACTTGGAGGGTGTAGGATGGCTTCAAGGCATGCCGGCGAACGTTTGAGAGTGTGATGATCCCTGTCTTGCCGTCGATGACAAAATTCTTATGGTCATTGCCAGACAGGATGGAATATTCCAACTTGTCTGTGTCTGAAGTGTCTGCATCATAGGCCCTTACACAGGTCACAAAATGCCCGTGGGCGGCATGCTCACTAATTCTGGCTTCGTAAAGCTGCTGGTCGAACAGGGGAGGGTGATCGTTGAGGTCAGTGACATCCACTGTGACGATCACATCGCTGCTCAGAGGGGGCATGCCGCCATCAACAGCCCTCACAGAAATCTGGTGCTGCCGGAACTGCTCGTAGTCCAGAGTCCTGACCAGCGAGATGAGGCCAGTGCTGCTGTCTATGTGGAAATGATCATGGCTCTTGCTGTGATTCCCCACCATGTGGTAGGAAATCCCTCTGTTTGGTTCCGAGTCAGCATCTGTTGCCCTGACTTGAACCACAGACGTCCCAATTACAGATGCCTCGGACAGGGTGGTGGCATACGACTGCTGGGCAAACACAGGAGGGTTGTCGTTGATGTCTTCCACGATGATGTCCACAAAGACCTCGGCGTGAGCGCCGGTCAAGGAGTCTGTGGCTCGGATGCTCAGTTTATATGCTGGGTGGGACTCGAAGTCCAGGGGCGCCACGACACTGATAACTCCGGTGTTGAAGTTAATGGTGAACTGGCTGAAAGGATCACCCTCGGTGATGCTGTAGTGCACTTTCAGGCCCTCCGGACTGTTGGCTTGTACGTGGACAACGGGGCTGTGCATCTGCGCATTCTCTGGGATCTCGGCACTGTAGAAAGGCTTTTCGAACACAGGCATGGCTTTGTTCATCACGGTGATGGGGACGATGACCTCGGCGGAGAAAGCTGGATCTCCTCCATCTCTGGCGACCACTGTGACGAGATACTCTTTATTCAAGGTGTCGGGTTCAAACGCCTTTTTCAGTGAGATCTCCCCAGAGGATCCAATCTGGAAGTGTTCGTGGCGCTCCTTGAGGGAGTAATGAACCTCCCCGTTTTGGCCGCTGTCCCTGTCGACAGCGGTCACGTGGCGGATGACTTGGCCCACAGCGGCATCCACTTTCACCAGGGCATAGTAAGGGAGGTTGACAAACACCGGGGCATTGTCATTCTGGTCCTCGATGACAACCTTCACAATGATGTGGGCCACAGCCGGAGGCTTCCGCTCCCGCGTCACTTCCACCACCACGTCAAAGGCCTCCTGCTGCTCACGATCGAAAGGTATGCCGGTGGTCGACAGAACTCCAGACGTGCGGCTGATTCTGAACCTGGGATCTGGGTTGAGGATGTGGTAAAACAGGGGCTCATTGATTGGATTCCCAAGGGCAGTTATAACAGCTAGCGTTCTGGCTTCGGTGGAATTCTCTTTCACTACGGCAGAGTAGAAATCCTGAGTAAATTTCAGCTGGCTCTCCTTACTTTCTTTCACGTTAATTTTGACGGCCGCGAAGCTTGCAAATCTGCCATCGGACGCTCTGACGGTCAGCTCGTAGCGGCTCCTCAGCTGAGTCGTATTCTGTACGGTTATGGTTCCAGTCTTGCGGTCCATCAAGAACTTCTCCCCAATGTTGCCTTCGGTGATGGAGTACATTAACTGTGAGAATGCACTTGAATCGGCATCAGTGGCATTCACCGTGACGACCTTGACTCCTCTGTAGGTTGGCAGCAAAAGAGATGCTTCGTATAATGATGTGGAGAACACAGGAGGGCAGTCATTAATGTCAATGACGTGTATAGTCACATTGGCTGCATATTCAGCAAATAAACGTGGTGTTCCCATGTCATGAACTTGAACAGTAAAGTGAAATGTGCTTGTTTCTTCGTAGTCCAAACTTAGGACGGTATGAATAGCACCCGTGCTAGAATCAATGGTAAAGTATTTGTGTACAGATGGTTCAACGATGTGATAAACAAGCAAGGCATTTGATTCTTTATCGGCATCAGTGGCTCGAATAACTAATGGGACATTCCTGTCTGTGAGGACCACGCTGTTAATCGAAGCTGATTCACTAATGAGCCCTGTATACTCTGCTTGCATAAAAACTGGCAAGTTGTCATTTTCATCCAGCAAGTGCACCAAAACGGTTGCATTTGTAGACAAACCAGCCATGTTAGTTCCTTGTATTGTCAATGTATAGATGGGCAAGGTTTCAAAATCCAAAGCTTTCTGAGTGATGATACTTCCAGAGTGTGGATTAATATCAAAGGCATCAGCTACATTTCCATCCTTTATTTCATATACCACTGATGACTGGCTGTGGGCTGTAACCATTCCGACGAAACTCCCAATGCCAACAGTTTCACTAATTTCAACGGAATATTCTTTTGATGTAAACTTGGGAGAGGCATTGTCAGCAATGGTCACAAAGACCCGCACAGACGTGATTTCACTCATTGGTGGGTCGCCTTTATCTGTAGCTTTCACCATTAAGTCATATGCCACTTGGTTACTTCGATCTAACTCTCTGGCAGTTTTTATGGAGCCCAAGATGGGGTCGATCGTAAAAGAATTTCCAATGTTTCCTGGGAGGAGACGGAGAGAGGCATGTTGAGAGAAAAATACAAGGACTGACCAACATTCGAAGGGAACTGGCTTCATCCAACTTGTCTCATTTCTCAATGCGTTTCATTTTTATCCACTGAAACTAAGGCAAACTTTCCCAAGTTTTGTCTATAAATTATATATATTAAAAAAAAAAAAACACAGAATCTATATCACTCTGCAACTAAAGCTAAAACTCCCTCTGGTTGAACCAGGAATGTGTTGTGGGAAAAGCTGATACTCCTTCATAAAGCAGTGAAGTTAATCATTTCCGAGAGACCCTCAAACCCTCACTGCTTGCAAATTCTCCAGAATCTTATATGAAAGGGAAGACTTCAGTTAAATTCAATAAACTTCAATACAGTTAGTCCTCATTTTAAACATTTGGGAACTGATGAAGAAGCCTGTATGTAATCTGCCCCACTTTCCAGGTTTTAAAGATTTCAATAATATTCCCTCAATTGTTTTCAGGTCAATTTCTAGGTGACCGTTTCTCAACCCAGAGGCGATTTCACCCAGAGGGACGTTCAGTCGTGTTTGGACATATTTGAGGTGACCACCACTTGTGGAGAGAAGGTGCTCCTACCATCCAAAGGGTAGAGACCAGGGATGCTGCTAAATACCCTACAACACACAAGACAGCCTCACAACACAGCATTTTTTGATCCAAAAATGTCAATAATGCTAAAGCTGAAAATCCTAAGATAGTTTTACTTGCTTTCTTTAGACTTTTTACAGCTACATTATCTACAACAGCTACATGTACAACTCCACGATATTCCGTGGTTTTGCATCGCTGACTGAAACCTATCTGAGGAAGCCAGTTTACTATGGTTACACAGTTTACTATCTTTTTGGGTAGTGTGAGGGTCCTCAGATTCAATTCATCCACAAACCCTTCGTCCCTTTCCTGTTTTCTAAACAAAGAATCCAGAATCATTCATTTGAGTCATTGAATAGAACTTATTTTCCTCAAACAAATTCCTACACTGACGCAAAACAAGGTTGACTTGCCACTTAACTGCTTTCTCAAACTCTTGCTTTCCTCTCAATTTGCTATCAAGCATGGCTCCTTCATGGAGAAGAAATACCCAGAGTGACTTGCCAACCAGGGGCTCCCAAGGCAGCACTCCCTTCCCCACATCATCACTAGTAAACACTTCCTCAACGGCCTTCATTTCCTTCCTTTAATACATTTTCCAAAAATCCGTGATAGTTCTTCCTGAGGCCAGACCCAGTCTGGTTTTCATTAAGTCTGCTTGGCTCCAGATCCAGGCCCCAGGGCCGTGTCCTGACCTGCAGCAGGTCCGAGGCCCGGGATGACTCCAGACTCCAGGCCTCGAGGAGGCCTGAGCTGAGCTGAAGCCTGGCCCGCGAACGGGGTCACATTGCCTCTGCCAGGCCTTGCAGACACTAATTTCCGGCCTGTCTGTATTTACAAGAGCCAGTGACCCCGGATCCTCTCTCGCTGTGTTTCAGGCACTCATCGGAATCTTGAGGCCCTTTCTCAGCTACCTGTGCGTCTTCCTGCGTCCATAGCTGTGGCTGGGTGACTGCCTGGCCCGAGACAGGGGACCGTGAGAACCTTGGACAACTGTCTGCATCCTTGCCCTTTACTCTCCTGTGTCTGTACTGATAAAGCAGCTGACAGACCATACTTTATATTCATCCATCTATATGCATTTCTCTCAGAGAAGGCAATGGCACCCCACTCCAGTACTCTTGCCTGGAAAATCCCATGGGTGAAGGAGCCTGGTGGGCTACAGTCCATGGGGTCGCTAAGAGTTGGGCATGACTGAGCAACTTCACTCTCACTTTTCACTTTCATGCATTGGAGAAGGAAATGGCAACCCACTCCAGTGTTCTTGCCTGGAGAATCCCAGGGACGGCGGAGCCTGGTGGGCTGCCATCATGGGGTCGCACAGAGTCGGACACGACTGAAGCGACTTAGCAGCAGCAGCAGCATATGCATTTCTCTTATTTTGTACAGTGAAAGCTTCAAATACAGAAGGCCTTACTTGGAGGAGTGAATGCATTCTATCTGCACCGAGAGGCTCCTCTATCAGGTAAACACATCCTCAGTGGGTTTGGGGGGCGTCCTCTCTTGGAAAAGCCTTCCCCCCAGCTATTCTCACTGCCTCTCCATGCACCCGTTCATTCGTTCACTCTCTCAGGCTCTGCCCAAATGCCTCCTTCTTGGAGAACACGACGGTGAGGCGTCCGACTGTCCCACTCATCATGGCTGGTCTGTCCTGCTACCCTGGCCTTTTTCTACAGCACGTCGTACTGCCACTTTGTTCTTATCTATTCTCCCCCTGGAATGTCGGCTCCACTTCAGCAGGGCTTGTCTTATTCGTTGTTTTATCACCTCTGCCTAGAAGAACACCTGATGCTTAGGAGACACTCCACAAATATTTGTTGAATGAAACAACTCTTAGACATGTATGGAAAAAAAGCAAATTAATTACCAAACAGGTTGACTGGCAGCTTAGAAATAATCAATACATTCATTAAATACTATATTTCTATTTAAGAATCTGCCTGCCAGTGCAAGAGATACAGGAGACTTGGGCTCGATCCCTGGGTGGGGAAGATTCCCTAGAGGAGGGCATGGCAACCCACTCCAGTATTCTTGCCTGGAAAACCCCATGGACAGAGGAGCCTGGTGGGCTGCAGCCCATGGGGTTGCAAAGAGTCAGACACGACTGAGTGACTGAACATGCATATATATCTATTTGGTTTTCTTTTCCTCGCTGATACTATACTTCAATCACTGCCGACAACCATTTATTACAGGCAGCACCTCATTTAAAAGAACTAACAATGATTTGGGAGAATGGCATTGAAACATGCATGCTATCATGTAAGAAACGAATCGCTAGTCTAGGTTCGATACAGGATACAGGATGCTTGGGGCTGGTGCACTGGGATGACCCAGAGAAATGATATGGGGTGGGAGTTGGGAGGGGGGTTCAGGATTGGGAACTCATGTATACCTGTGGCGGATTCATGTCAATGTATGGCAAAACCAATACAGTACTGTAAAGTAAAATAAAAATTTTAAAAATGTAAAAAAAAAAAAAAAAAAAAAAACTCCATTCTTTCCTTGCAGGCGGAACAAAAACAGGCAGCTGGCTGTTTTCTGTAGTTTTCCAACTCCTGTTCGAGAGTGTAGAATGGTTAATCTTCTGAAAAATAGTAGATAAATACTTAGACATGCACACCCATCTGGTCTACTATGTGNTAAAAAAAAAAAAAAAAAAAAAAAAAAAAAAAAAGGTAACTAAACAAAACAAACCCACCACCACCAGAAATGACAAGATATTGACGAAAAATAAGACACAAAAATGGGAAAATATTCTGTGCTCATGCATTAGAAGGATTAAACTGTTAAAAATATCCAATTTTTCCTATAGTAGTTTATAAGTTCAATGCAATCCCTATTAAAAACCCAATGACATTTTTTATAGAAATAGAACAGAAAATTTTAAATTCATTTACCAAAAAAAAAAAAAAAGAACTAACAAAAGGAATGTGTAAGGACTAACTGGAAATCTGTGATAAAAATTTTCATCAGCAATGTGAAATTCAGAAATAGTCTTTACTACGTGTAGTATTTTTACTTTGATAATGACAGCTCTGAGTTTGTCAGTGATAACAGGAAGGTTAAACAGAAACACACTGGCTAGTTAATATATGGATCCTACCCATACACACACTACAGCAGAAACCATCAGATTTGCAGATGGGAAAGCAATGTCATGTTTATGTGGAAAAACCCCCAGAGCTGCTGAGTGGCTAAAACGCATCTTTGTCTGATTGAGTAATAGCCATGTTCACCCAGTACTGAAACACACAGATGGCATTGTGAACAAATTAACAGGGCAGTGGCAAACATCTGTACTAGGCTGGGGCCTCAGTCATTCACTTTAGGGGAGATTATCGCTGATTTCTAAAGTCTTAATTTGCTCCTTCTATATGAACAAGGCTGTTATCTGGATAAACATGCAAATGTGTGCGTGTTAGCTGTGACTGTATCATATATACCTACACCCCAAAAGGCAAGTCAGAGAGCTATGCTAGGACCTGCCTCTTCCCATGGAGGACACGCCGTGGGTGCCCACTGCCTGACCGTACAGCAAGCTCTGTAAAGTTGCAACTGCAATGACATTTAACCTAAGTTTGGGGAAGAAAACCAATTCTAGTCAATACATATTTTTACTGAGTGTCTTCTATTTCCAGATGTTACAACAGTTTTGAAGACACAATCATCTACTTTAAAAAAATAAATAAAATACGATAGCTCAGAGTATGGCACAGATGTATCTCTAAACACATAACTGTTTCTGAAAATATTCTTCAGTGACTTCCCTTTTTCCCTTGTCATCAGACCAAACTTTTTGCTCAATAAATTGCTGCTAATTAAACCGGCAATGTTATGGCCAGAATCTATAGCTACTCTTCTGAGCTTTACTAAATGACACAGTCAGGAGCAGGTGACTATGAGTACACTGTTGAACGAAGGCTGTGACCATTTTATAGTTCCTTCTAGTCAACAAATGTACAGACACATAATTCTATTGCACTTTAGTGGCAGTCATTTCCTAAAAATCAAGTGGAATAGTATGATTTCTACATTACCAAATCTATGAAATTATCTTCTTTTAAGTCCTAATTTTATATCCAAACAGCCCCCTTGTATTATCTGGTTTTTGAGTGGAGACACAGTTCCATTCCTGGAATACCAGATTACTAATCCCATCAGTCATTACAGGCATTTAAAGAATTCTCATGCCTTCAGTCAGGCACCGACAATCATATTTTAAACACCCAGTTGTTGAAAATTATGTGAAAGCTAAGGGAAAGTTTAGCATTTTCTCCTACACAAACCCAGCCAGTTTGTCTAGGAGAAAATTATTTTATTGAAGTGCTCAGGCATGCACAAATGGAATGCACTGCTTTTCTTAATGGTTGAATTTCTGAACCAGTGGAAAAATCATCTTTATTCAAGTCACTAACTATACTACACTACATTTCAACACTGCAACCTCAGGCAGTATATGAGGTTTCATTTGAAAGAAATGGCCTAAATTTGGTCATTTTCAGGGAAAATATGAAACTTCAAATATATTAAGAAATAATCGTTTAACCACATAAAATACAGTGATTAAGCACTGTTTTTTAAAAAGTGCTCTCCATTTGCTCAGCTTTGCATTATGTGATCTAGAGGCAGTTATACCCCTATCAATTCTAATGCCTAAAAAGATATATAATTCCTAATTATGCAGAAGTATGGACTTATTTAAAAAACAAAATCAAGTTAAGGGGATGATCTCAGTATTGTAAAATCACCATAGGGAAAGAATGGAAGAGAGTACGAGCTTTGTACTAACAATGGCAGAGAGAGATGGGAAACTGGAAGCTGCTCTAAAGCAGACCCCGGCTTCATCAGTGGCAGAACTCGTTCGCAAGAACATACGTCTGTGGACTGATGGTAGCCCCTAGCTGCCAAGCACAAGCGTGAATGCTCCTAGCAGGGGACCTGGCACATAAAATGACAGTCCAGATGAAGACACAGAGGACTGAAGAGCAGCCGCAAAGCATGGATCAGCACGCCGCAAAGCACGGATCAGCACGCCGCAAAGCACGGATCAGCACGCCACTCTGCCGCCATCACTGCTGCTGCTCCGTGGAATCGGCAGCAGGTCGCTGGCGCAGTGCCTGGTGCTAAGTCGCGTCAGTCATGTCCGACTCCTTGCGATCCAGGCTCCTCTGTCCATGGGCTTCTCTAGGCAACAATACTGGCGTGGGCCGCCATTCACACCTGGAGCTGTCCAGGCCCACAGTTCCAGCTGGACTTCTCACCCTTGCCGTCTCCTGCCTGACTCCAGCAGCGGCCCAGCCTTGTCAACATTTCTTCAAGTCCTTGTCCCAACCCAGGGACCTACTGCAACCACCCTCCTCCATTACTGAAATGCACCTGTGAAAGATGCATGGGTGTGACAGTGGCAGAAAAGCAGAACCTGGAAGGGGTGGGAGCTGTACGATGCCCTTCATCGGACGTGACCCAGTGAGAACAGCGTGAGTGAGCACTTACATCCTGGGGCTTCCTGCTCTGCCCAAGAGAACATATTCTCTGACTAAATGAAAAATGTTAAATCACTGGGCCAGCCTTATTTTAAGAATATCTGTGGAGGAATGTGACTGTGTAGTTAAGATCATTTTGGAAATCCTTAATTGGTCAAATAAAGTTTTCTTCACTGCAGGACTTCTCAGAGCCTTGAATTATGCGAACATTATGAAATCTTTGATAATGTCACCCACACGTAGTTAGGACTCTCTATCTTTGCTTTCTAATGAGTTAAAAGTTCAATTTTTTTCCTCTTTCTCCTATCAGTTTAAGCAGTTTTCATAGTGATACACAGAAATCTTTCAACATCTAGAAGTAATTTTAGAAGAAATATCTTTCTAACAAGTGCAAAGTTGTAAACCTATACAGTGCTCCAAAAATACCTGATTCGATGGAGTACCGTACTTCAGCATTTTTCCCTTTGTCCTTGTCCAGAGCTGTAACCTGCAACACAACTGAGCCGACAGCTGCTGACTCGTAAACCCGCCCTTCATAGGAGGAGCTTGTGAACCAGGGGGCGTGGTCATTGGTGTCGCTGACATTAACAACAATCCTTGCAAAGTTGCGCTTTACAGGGACATCTTGATCTCGTACCTAAAAGAATCAGCATGTTATCAATCCTGTTAAGGTTAAAAAATCACTCTCAATCACATGGAGCCCTCCAGGAACCAAATGGTAGCAGAACAATGAACAGAAAGCTCTACCATGACTGTGAGAATATGCTGGTGAATGGCCTCATGATCAAGCTTTTCTGACGTATAGAGAGAGCCGGTTGCAGGATCAAGACGAAACTTCTTGAGACTCAATGGATCGGTACTGCTCTGCAGAGTGTAGATCAGTTTGTTTTTTTCATCTTTATCCACAGCACTGATTTGCAAGATTTCTGTTTCTGGCACTGTGTCTTCAGGAATAACAACTTCATATTTTGATGCAGAAAATTGAGGACGATGGTCATTTGTGTCTATTACTTTGATGAATACCTGCAATGACAAAATGACTCACATAACAATATTCCTAATTATAATGTTTTAGTGTTAGAAAAATCAGGAAAAATTAGATGCACATTGAAAAAAAAAACAGATTTTGAGCAAAACAGAATTCAAACATGAGAAATAAAGGCAGCCAAAATCTGGAATAAAAAACGTTTTAAATTTTTCATTGACATCTTACCTGTATTAATATGAGTAAGATAATAAAGCCCTTTCTTAATTTTTGAGAGAAAAATGTTAACACACATTCCTTTCTGAAATGCATCCTTACTTTCTCTTAGGTCTCCAGCGAAGATATATTTCTAGATTACTCATGGAAAGATAAAAAATTTACCAAGTTTCACAGATTGATTTCCTGTATCAGATTTGCACCTGTAACTATTAAGCTACTGAGGTGAGGATGCTACTTAAAGGTCACAATATCTGAAGTTCTTGAAGTTCTTTGAGACTCCAAATCTCTACCCGTAAGATATTGTGAATAAGAAGGAAAGTTAGGAATGTGCTTTAAAAGCCTCATATTTTTGTGATCACAAACTACACATAGATAGTACAGACATTTCTCACTTAAAAGCAATGTTAAGTACATAGCAGATCTCTTAAGTATGCCAGCATAAGATGAAAATCTTAAAGGAAAAAAGAACACAAGTGTATGAAGTGAGTCCCACACTAAATTAAAATAAAAATTTTACTGTGACAGTAAGATTTTTAGATTGAAAAGACACATGTGGATAAGGGATAGTAGAAATCACTGTGATTACAAAAGGTGGTTCAGTTATGAACAAGAAACCAGAGCTTCACTAGCTCATATGGAATAAAGCTCAGTAGTTTGAATGGCACAAGAAACCAAAGTCCCTGGACCACATGAGGGTGTTTAACCACTTTGGGGTTAACAGAGGTTACCAAGTATGTGGACTTTTCATGAAGATGATACTACCTTTCTGTTCTAAGAATACCAAAACCTCAGTGGTGAATCTGTAACATGAAACTATGTGAATACTAAATGCATCCACCAAACCTCAGAAAGGTTTTATGTAAAAGTTATGTATGTAAACATTTAAAGATATAGATACCTCACTTTGAAAGGTCAATGATGATCCAAAAGTCATGGCTATAAAGATAATTTCTATAAATTAAGTCATTATATATTCACTTCCAATATACATTAAAAGACCCTGATGCTGGAAAAGACTGAGGGCAGGAGGAGAAGGGGACAAAAGAGGATGAGATGGTTGCATGGTATCACCGACTCAATGGACATGAGCTTGAGCAAACTCCAGGAGATAGTGAAGGACAGGGAAGCCTGGCATACTGCAGTCCATGGGGTTGCAAAGAGTTGGACACGACTGAGCGACTGAACAACTGAACAACAAATACATTAAAATGTATTTTTCTCACCAAGTGCTGGGCAGAAATAGTTTAATCCTTCTTCAAGATCACCTGATCCCACCTAAACAGGGACAGCTAGAGTAAGAACAATTCTTATTGATAAAACAATTCAACTGACATATCTTCTGGGCACGTCCACGCTCAGCACTTGTGTTTACGGAGGGTGTAAAGGAATTGTGGACGTCCCTGCCTGCTGAAGCTTTCAACCTGACTGGGTAGTGCCTTGCACACATAGGTTNGCCTGTGCCCCTTTCTGGACTGGAATGTGAGTCCATGGAGCAAGGTGTTGGCCAGGCCTGGAGGCCTGGGGCCTGTGATTTGTGTCCTGCACATGGGTCATCAAAGGCTTTACGAGGCCCGCTGGCAGGCCTGCTGGGTTTCCGAGAGCTGAGATCATGCACCTGAAAGCAGGCCCGCCCGGCCCTGGGCCCTGAATGGGCTTCTTGTTCTCCAGATCCCGGTTGTCACCCCCGGCTTGTGAATGGGAGGTGGTTCTGACGGCTGCTCCTGCCTGGCTTGAGGCCCTGCCAGAGGCCAGGCGAGGGGGGGTCAGGGCAGGTATGACCCTGAATGTGCCCGCCATTTGAAGGGCCCTTTTCTCTATATATCCTGGTCCCCACAGGCCGGGGGTGGGGAGGCGGTACCTACACTGTCTGGCTCTTTTAGCATCCTTGGGGCTTCTGATCCTTAGTGCTCAGGGAGGGCTCAGCAGGGTTCCTTTGTTCACCGGCTGGGCCCTGATGCCTCCCCTGGGATCCAGCCATTTGCCCTTGAGAGCTCCCAGCCCAAGAAGCAGAAGGACAAGTAAGGGGGTCTCAAGAGTGTGACCCGGCAAGCGGGATCTTTGATGGATAAGCTCAGAGAAGGGGGTGAATGCTGGCCTGTGGGTGGCGGGGGTCTTCATGGCCGAAGAGTTACTGTGGGGGCAGGTTTGCTGGCTGACTCAAAGGCCTGCAGGGGCACCAGTGAAGGGCACGGAGGCAAGCTGGGGACAAGGAGGGGGACACCGCTGTTGTGACCCTCCCAGAGAGAGATATGAGTCCTGAAACACTGGCCAGGGTAGGATGCTGGGGGCAGGTGAGGGGAGGGGATGCAGGAGAGGCTGCTGCCATGTTTCGAAGGCCTTAAGGGGTGACCCTGTCCAGCTGGGCCCCCTTTTCAATTTTAATCTCTCTTCAAAATCCCCTGTCCCTCCATCATCAGGAAGTTTCATTTTGATCTTTCCTTGAATGCCTTCTCAGCATTCCACCCATAATTTGTTAAATTTTTGCCCACTCTTTCACCATTTTTAGACTTCCTCAAGCCTTAAAATAAATAAATAAGCCCAAAAGTCCACAATTTTTTTTAACTTAGCGAACTAAGGAAATAAATGCTTAGAAACACAGAGAAATCTTTTGATGCTGTGTTTTAAGTTCAAAATGGTGATGCATACTTAATGTTCTACAGCAGGGGTTGGTAAACTTCCTGTAAAGGGCCAGACAGTAAATCTTTTAGGCTCTGCCGCCATATGGTCTCTGCCACACCACACAAGTTGGCCCTTGTCATGCAAAAACAGCCATGGATGATATGCAGACAAATGAACCGTGCCTGTGTTCCAGTCACACTTTATTTATGGGCTGAAATTTGAATTTCATATGACTTTCATGTACTGGTCACCGAATAATATTCTTCTTTTCATTTTCCAGCATTTAAAAATGTAAAAAAAAAAAAAANATCTTTGAAGCCCTAAGTATCTTATACTTGCTCCCATCGGCCTCTGACATTCACTGAGAAAACAGGCTCCAGAGAGAGGCACACAGGTAACAGGTGTGCTCTGCGTTCTAATCAGGGTGAGAGGACCACACAAGGAAGGATGCCATCGTTTGCAACCTACGGCTCTGGCTGTTTTGGCATCTGTTTATTTTCTGGGAATAAAAAGGTATATAAAAAGGGAGACCTGAACTATACTCACAGTGTTTTCTTTATTTTCCTTTTTCTTAATAACCAGAAACTAATATAACAATGTAGCAACTGCTATGAATGACTAATGTGAGACCACTCTTTCTCATAATATTTGTGACTACAACAGTCTTCAAATTATTACAATATCCTTCAAATTATTAAAAATAAAGCAATGCTTACTTCTAATATGTGTTCATCTTGCTGCTCTCGGTCTAGTTTCCTTGCTGTGGTTGTGATGAGACCTATGAAATGATAACAGCTCATGAATCCTCACAAAATAAAGCCCATTACAGAATACTGTAACTGAAACTACACACTGAGAGTAGAAGTCTGAGCAAACGCTTAATCTACTCTCGAGGAATACATCATTCATTCATATATAGCTAATTTACTGACAAATATACATATTATTTATTGACATATTTTACACTTTCTCAGGGCTTCTCTGCTGGCTCAGATGGTGAAGAATCCGCCTGCCATGCAGGAGACCTGGGTTCGATTCCTGGGTTGGGAAGATCCCCTGGAGGAGGGCGTGGCAACCACTCCAGTATTCTTGCCTGGAGAATCCTCACGGACAGAGGAGCCTGGCAAGCTACAGTCAGTCCATGGGGTTACAAGGAGTCGGACACGACTGAGTGACTAAGCACAGCACACAGCATACTTTCTCTTCTTAACAGCTCTTAAACATGTGAGATAAACGACAAGGATTAAGTGGAAAAAATCAGTTACATTTTAAAAATTTGTTTAGTAGTTTCCACATTACATTTTCTCAGAAAAAATGTTTATAAAAAGACGAAATTATCCAGGATTTCAACCTCATTTGTATCTCCTGTGACTGCTCCAGAGGTGATTAAGAATTGACAGAAAAAGCTTCTGTAACTGTATCAAAAAGGACTACTGGAAAATATAATGTTGACTATGATTTATTACCTCTGGGCCATCCACCCTCAAACATGAGGAACTGTCATAAAAAGTAATGGGATTTTCCAGAAAATGCTAGTCAAATAACTATCATTTAATTTCCCCAAAAAAGAAGAAAAGAAATGATCCTCAAAGAAACCCCATATCCATTATTCAAATATCTATATCTATCTAAACTGTCAAAATATGCTGAAACCTAGAAATTAATTACATTTCATTAGCTAATTTTAATTCATTAAAATTAATGAAATATATTCTTATATTTCACACAAATTAAGAACAACATTCCCCCAATCACTAAAATATCCTCTGCAAACTGTGTTGATGATGGCTGGTTTAAACTGAGTGGTTCTGACATCAGATGTGAGGATCAGGTAAGGCCTTTAGGTGGCAAATCACCACTAAGACTAAACCTCCTTTTGCCCAGCTTTCTGTGGCTTTCCACAGAGAAATANAACAACATTCCCCCAATCACTAAAATATCCTCTGCAAACTGTGTTGATGATGGCTGGTTTAAACTGAGTGGTTCTGACATCAGATGTGAGGATCAGGTAAGGCCTTTAGGTGGCAAATCACCACTAAGACTAAACCTCCTTTTGCCCAGCTTTCTGTGGCTTTCCACAGAGAAATATCTCAAATAATTCATATTTAAGAACAGATTTTATCATTCTAATTGATTTTCGCCTATTATCCTAGCTAATTTCACAAAACTACCAATTGGAGGCTATCTAAAGCATTTCTCTAAACCTGTAAATGAAAGGCTTGTGTTTTCATTCAATTCAAAGTCTTTTTTTCCCCTTAAATAGTCACCAAGAATCTACATCAACATTATCTTCCCCACAATTCAGTGAAGCAACGCTTTCTTTTTAATAAGGACAACAAAAGACTATATTGTACGTTAGAATCTGGGGTTTTTCCAAAACCGTATTTCTAGATTAAAAGAGGTTCGAGGCAAATGGTTCACAATGCTTAATGGTGTGAAAATGTGGCTTACTGTTGCACAGGCTTGATTTTCATCAGTTGAAAAACTTTTAAAGTTAATCCCCCTTTTTTTTTCTTATCAAAAGTTTACCACACTTTCTGATTGTGGTTTTAAGGAATTCAAAAATGACAGGAAATCGCTGTGATTAGTCTCATCTAATTGTCCTCATGTACCCATCAGAAACTTGCTCTTAATGCTAACATCGCAAGAGGCCACAGCTTGTCATGTTCACAGCAAAGCAGGGTTCTGCTCTGTAGAACATAATAATGCATTACAGGAAATCTTAGCAAATAACTTTCTGTGACCAATAAGTAACTATCGTAGCAAATAAGATTCCTCACTTTGCAGTTTCCTTACAGCACACAAGACTGCTAAAGAGGATGACCTTATATCCATATTACCAGTTCAGTATAAAGACAAGAGTTCCCCAGGTAGTTCAGCTGGCAAAGAATCCGCCTACAATGCAGGAAACTCTGGTTAGATTCCTGGGTCAGGAAGTTCCCCTGGAGAAGGGTTAGGCTACCCACTCCAGTATTCTTGCCTGGAGAATCCCCATGTACAGGGGAACCTGGTGGGCTACAGTCCACGGGGTCGCAAACAGTTGGACATGACTGAGCGACTAAGCACAGAAAGGCAAAAGGCAAGCCTAACACCTGGGTTTGGAATTAACTGAATACTCTATATACTTAAAATTAATTCTCCCTTAATTCAAATGGAACATTAATTCCATTTAAATGCAATGAATCCTAGTGTTCCTTTTTTTAATCATCCCAGCTGCTCCTACCCATTCCTCAGCCTCTCAGTTTAAACCTCACTTCTGAGGTCTCCTGTGACAAGCTTAGCCTGGGGTTCTGCTCCTGGGTTTTCCAGGCCCTCATTTGCTCCGCCCTAACATCACCACATGGGCACTCCAGTCACTCATTCAAGTCTTTTTCGTATCCTTCAAAGCCCCACAAGACTCTGCCTTTCCCGTGTAGCTTGCTTATATTGCTGTATCTCTATTACCTTAAAAACACACTTAAATGTGTGAACATATGAATTTCTTAAAACCGTTAAGAGTAGATTTTTAATATATGTATTGGAGTAAGAGGCACATAACCTACACTAAACTTGGAAATGATATAAATTTATAGCTTACATAAGAGAGGACCATTTCACATGTATTTACAGGTAAGAGGCGTCAGCCCTTGAGGCCGGTGGTCTAGGTGACAGTGGTGTCCAGCAGAAGACAATGAGAGGCACAGATGTCAAGTGCAGAGAAGTTGTCAGAGGCAGAGACAGACTTAGTTACACCCCAAGTAGAAAGGAGAGTGAAGAATGGGGAACAGTGCAGGCGGGCGTGCTTCGTCGCTGCAGTCGTGTCCGACTCTCTGTGACCCTACGGACCATAGCCCGCCAGGCTCCTCTGTCCATGGGATTCTGCAGGCAAGGATACAGGAGTGGGTTGCCATTTCCTTCTCCTACCATAAAATAAAGAGGAGGGTTGGCCAACCTTATTGAAGTGTCCAGAACGCCATGAGGAAGCCTCAGAAGCAAAGGAGGAAGTCCCTCTGCCAAGCAACTTCAGGGAAGCTTGGAAAAGAAGATCAAGCGAGAGCCAGGGAGGCAGGAAGAAGACCAGGAAAGGGATTTCCCTAACGAGGCAGGGACAGTCTGGCAGGCTAGCAGAGTGTGTGCAATGAGTGATTATAACCACGAAGGAAGGAAGACAAAGATCCAGATATGGACTAACCAATACGGGAGCTGCGAGCCAACTACATGTAAGGTGTTTCAGCCCTTCCTTCCTACGTCCATACACCTGTACCAAAAGGACGCCCATCCCGAGGGCCACAGTTTCCTGGTCCCTAACATCACATCACGGAGAAGGCAACGGCACCCCACTCCAGTACTCTTGCCTGGAAAATCCCATGGACAGAGGAGCCTGGTGGGCTGCAGTCCATGGGGTCGCGAAGAGTCGGACACGACTGAATGACTTCCCTTCCACTTTTCACTTTCATGCATTGGAGAAGGAAATGGCAACCCACTCCAGTGTTCTTGCCTGGAGAATCCCAGGGACGGGGGAGCCTGGTGCGCTGCCGTCTATGGGATCACACAGAGCCGGACACGACTGAAGTGACTTAGCAGCAGCAGCAGCAGCAACACCATATCAGGGAGGGGCAGGGCAAGCCTGACCATGGGGTGGAGTGAGGTGCAGCTGTCCCTTGGAGAAAATGAGTGCTTCCTGTGGAATTTCCACACAGAATGAGCTCTGGAGAGAAAACGAAATGCTCTAATGGAGCAGGAACATCGAGGAAGACTCTGGATGCTCTCTGGAGGGGCGCCTGACCTCACCGGCAGGCCACCACACCGGGAGCAGAACACATGCTATCCAAGGAACCATTTAGCTTCAGAATTCATGACGCAGTTGACTTCCATTTTCACCTCTGGAATTTTTTCACATCTCAAGCCTGCTAATCCTCCGCCTTGCCTGCCTGACAAATACCTATTTTCAAAAATGAATCCGGGGCACACCTTTTCTACATACATGCTATTAACCCTGTTGGGATGAAATATCTAATAAGTGTATCCATTTCTTTCTCTTTAAACACGGGTGCTCATCTGTAATGTTTACCACTAAATCCCAGAAGCAGCTATACTTCATGAAATAGTACACTATTCCAGAAATAGAGAGAAGCCTTTAAGATGATCAAACTCAGCTACCTGAGCCGGAGACAAATTAAATTCTTCCAATTCACCAGTAAATCAGCATCAAAGCCAGGATTAGAATTTAGTTTTCCTGAAGCCCAGATGAGAGGTTTGGGGTCTAATCTTCCCTCCCCATCACATCACACTGTATAATTTCCTTCACTTTGGTATTTCAACTCTCTGAAAATTCTCAACTGTCACTTATGTGAAGTTTAACGGAAAAAATCAGCAACAGTTAATCATTCATCATTTAACAGGTCCAAAAAAGCACCTCAGAGAATAAAATAGAGTGGGGGAAGGCAGAAAAAAAAATATGCAAGTGCTGCCTCTTGTAATCTTGTATCCTTATCTTCCTTTTCTCCTCAACTCTGTTAGGTTAAAAATAGAAATGAAAAGACAAAAAATTTCCTTGCCCTACAAAACATCCCATTTGTAAACCAATGCCATTATAAACAGAAACGGACTGAGACAGCAAATACAGTTTATTGTTGTTTATTTGATAAGTTATGTCTGGCTCTTTGCAACCCCATGGACTTGTAGCCCACTAGGCTCCTCTGTCCATGGAATTCTCCAGGCAAGAATACTGGAGTGGGTTGCCATGCCCTCCTCCAGGAGATCGTCCCAACCCAGGGATCGAACCCAGGTCTCCTGCATTGCAGGCAGATTCCTTTTACTGTCTGAGCTACCAGGGAAGCCTTTGCTGCAAAACAAAAGCTAACTAATGCATCAAATGAATTCATCTCTAAATGTTTTCTGGCTCAATAAATCCCCAAGTATTGTGCTATGAGCTTTAAATGTATTATCTCACTCAATCCATATGTATACATATGGCGATACCTGTACCATAATAAATAAATATTTTTACAGGCTCAGAAATTAAGTTGCTTACTCAACGTCATCAGGCAAAGGAGTGAGACGGGAGTTGAGTAAACACAGAGCATCAGAGCCTGAAGCTGCATTAAGGATGAAAGCAGCCAAGGAGGGACGATGGAAGGCTTAGGTTCTGGAAGGAAGGGTTTGATGTATCAGCACCATGGATGCAATGAGATGGCAGCTGGAGAAGAAAAAGCAAACGAAAAAACAGAATTTCTGAACAGGATTAAGGTCCAACTGTCTGGAGAGAGAAAATAACTTGTGATCTGCAGAAGGAGTTTTTAAAGAATCAAAACTATGAAAGAAAAAGTCCTGACTCTAAAAACAAAAAACACGCTGTGTGGTCATGCGTTCACCTTGCTTGGCAGGAGATTTACGTTGAGTCATTTTCCAGTTCTTCTACTTGAAAATAAGCAGAGGAAGGAGAAAGGTCAAGGAAGAGAACCAACGCCTGCTCACCTAATTAACATTTCCCTCTCCTGACGACTCCTGCAGCCAGTCTTCATCCTTCTGCTTATTTTACAGAAATGCATGAACTACAGCAACGTACATTCTGCAAAGGCGCTGTGGTCACAGCACTCCTGGAGATGATGGGAACTCCCACCTTGCGCACCGCGCGATACGATACGCAGCCCCTCCAGCATACATGGTCACCGCGCATTGGAAATGTGGCTGGTGTGAACGAGACACTGACTTTTTAAATTAATTTAAATGGTTTAACTCATCTCTATTCCTTTGGAGAGTCTCCAATTTCAAATTATACCTGTCAAAACCCAATTTTAACATCCACAACAGTCAGAATCATTTTCTGTGGTTAAGATTTGAAGCAGTATTTCAATAGCAAACATATTGTTATAGCAAGATCCAAATTCTGCAAGCAGCTGTCTTAACTCTAAATAGTGAAAACAGCAAAACTTTCCAAGATTTTGAGATGCTGATACTGTTTGAATTTTTTTTTGTTTTTTTCAGTTTCCATGGTGCCTGCTCTGAGTTGTTAAGCTATCACAAAACTACAGGAACTAATCAAATGCATGGAAAATAAAGGAGGCAATATATCGGTAATTATTAGCAAGAACTGTCAGTTACTCTAATTTTTTACTTTAATGTTTGGAAAAGACTCTGATGCTGGGAAAGATTGAAGACAAGAGGAGAAGGGGGTGACAGAGGATCGATGGTTGGATGGCATCACCGACTCAATGGACTTGAATTTGAGAAAGCTCTGGAGATAGTGAAGGACAGAGAAACCTAGCGTGCTGCAGTCCATGGGGTCCCAAAGGGTCAGACACGACTCAGTGACTGAACGCTACCACCATTCCAATTTTTAAAATAAAGCATTAAAGCAAGCAAAGGACAGTGAGACAGGAAAGCAAGAGACATTAACTGCAGAATTCCATGTAGAGCACATGACAAATACTGTTCCAAGGGACTTTCTAGCCTCAGGTCTTTGTGCCCAACCAGCTTTAATAAAGTGACAGTGTTCTCAAAACAAGACTGCTAACTGCAATTTACAAGGAGCACAGCTACAAGTCCTGAGGTCTGGAGAGTGGGTAGACAGGACACCACAGGAGTGGGGAGGACAGAAACCAGCCCAAGGATAGTGTTTTCCTATTCAAATTTCTAAGACTCCTCTTCCAACAGGTGAAATGGAAATCGTATGAACGTCGCTAATTTTTGGACAAGTCAACTGGAGAATAAGTATTAAGCGGTAACCACATCCTCCGTATCATGCTTGGTTCTCACCTTGACCCTCCAGGACCTTAGCCAGGACTGAATGACCACAAAACAAGCAAGATGAGATGAGCATCTGTAGTGGAAAGGCAGAGCAGACCAGCAAAGGCAGGCAGGGAGGTGGGCATTGCTACCCGAGTTCGCATCTAAAACTACAGACCGCCCGACAGGCCAAGAGCGAACTTCCAGTTTTTCTACAGTTATCACTCAGCATCCGTCCCCTTGGAGCTTTGGTCCTTGGGCCCAGCAATCCTCTGCAGCACGGCGGTGTCTTTATTTAGGTGGTGTTCTAAGGCTGCATTTAACCACAGCCTGTCTGGAGCTCTCTTGGCAGCTGCCGCCATCTGAGCAGCTATTGTTTGTCTCTGCAGTCCTGGTGCCAGCGGGATTAGGCTTGGAGCCAAAAATGGAACTCTATTCATAGGCTGTCAAGGCTGGAGGGGCGCTCGGAACTCATTTAGTTCAAACTTTCACAGTCCCGTGGAAAACCCTCAAAGAATGAAATCAAATGACCAGCCTAAAGTCACACAAGCAGGGGCTGAGCAAGAATTTGCACCCTGAAATCTCCAGACTTCTGGCTTTAATTCTATCTTGACTAGCTGTTTCTCACTGAAAAAAATGGATGGTGCTGAGACAGGAGATAAACATAAGATCAAAAGCCAAAAGCAATTTACTGGGAACTGCCTTCAACATTCCCACAAATGTCAGATACAGCACTGATAAAGGAGGGAAGAAACCCAACCCATTTTATAAAGTTAACATCATGTTGCTGTAAAAGAGGCTAACTCACTTAGGCAGTTAAATGCAAAATCTTAAAATACTGGTACTTAAAATAATTTTAGTAAATGATATTCAGCAACATAGAAAAGAACAGAATACTCCTTGAAAGAATTTTTCTTAAGGATTCAAGATTAACAGATTTTGGGGGGAAAAGCTTATCTATTCCAACATGTGCAGAATAAGCAGTGCACAAAATCTGATTTTATTAGACTTTAAGGATAACATACTTCATGGTAAAATAACAAATAAGCAGGAAGAACAGGTAAAATCTATAGAGTCTTCCTTAATAAATATTAATAAATATTTGGGAAAAGACCACAAATAAGTAAGCCTTTTTTTTTTTTTTAAATGAATTCCTCCCATTGTAAAGTGACTGGCCCTTCATTTCCTTCCTGTGCAGCTATCAAATGTTACCGGAAACCCTCGGAAGTTGTTTGCAGCTATAGCTGTTTCCTATTGCACTTTGTTCAGCCACAATAAAATGCGGCTTTTTCTCTTTGATTGAGAAAAAACAGTTGTAATAGGACACTCGACTAGAGCATGGATAGTTACCCAGCATACCTATTCACTATTAGAGCATTTTATGACTTTCTCATGTTTAGGGATTACTATATATATATGTATATATTTTATATATACACACATACATATATATATATATACACACACATTATTCTATCTGCAATTAAAGAACATTTCTTACACTGAACATAAAATAACCCTACATTATTCTATTCTGCATGTAAACAAATGAACAAAAGGTCCCTGTATAAAGTTGTCCTCTACAAAGCATATGAAGCTATAACTTGGTTAATTTGAGCATGAATGTCTCAGTGCAGAATAATGGATAAACAAAAATGGAGAAAATCGTAAAGATTTGATAAATATACATATAACCAACTGTAAGACCTGGAATTTCAAGCTCTGAAATATTTTTAACAGGATATAATAGCACAAAGAAGTGTGAAAATCTCCAAACTTGAAAATATTTTATCTTCTAATGAGAAACAGTTATTTCTCAAAGTAGAAGAGAGCTGAATAAGTCTATCATCAACTTGATAAATGTCTTCTGAGATTTCAACTTTGGTAAGTAATATTCTACTCCTATTCTTTAAAGAGAATTTTAATAACCTGGAGAAGCAAAATACAGATCTCATCTTTTTTTCAAGTATTCACTGCTTAGAGTAATGGAAAATAAATTTAATTCTTACTTCAGGAATATCAAGTATTCTACCCTCTCAGAAATAAATCAGCAGTACCACCAGCCCAACTTAGTAAATAGGCGAATACATCAGGTATTCGTGTAAATCATGTAAATAGGTAAATACATCAACATATACAGGGTTGGAAAACTACTGCCAAACTGATTTTGTATAGCTTACAAACTAAGAATGGCTCTTACATTCTTAATCAGAAATAAACAAAAGAACACACTGTGACACAGGAAAAATATATGAAAATCAAGTTTCGATGCTCATAAGTAAAGTTGTATTGGCACACACAGCCGTTCTCATTAATTCCCCTGCTGTCGAGGGCGGCTTTCACTCTGCAGGGACAGAGCTGAGTGGCTGTGACAGAGACTGAGTGGCGTGCAAAGCTGAAATTATTTCACACTTGGCCCTTCATGGCAAAGGGTTAATGATCCTTGCCGTACACGGTTAATAAAACTAAGTTTATACACTTAGTGTTATTTACAAGCTTCGTGCTTTTCAGTCGGAAAATATTACTAGAAATAAGATTCGCCTAAAAAGCAACCAGCATATAATTCAGCAAAAAAAGAGAAGGTACAGAACAAAACACATCTGAAACTGCATGTACATCCCAAACCCGAAAGCCCATCAAGTGGGATGGAATCCTGCATCCAGAAGCAGTGGTTATGAACCTCAAGTCTTCCTGGCTCTGACCTCAGGTGGCCTCTACCTCTCCCTGAAGCCCTATGCAGTGGCGGTTCAGTTGCTCAGTCGTGTCCGACTCTTGTGCCTCCATGGACAGTAGCCCACCAGGCTCCTCTGTCCATGGGATCTCCCAGGCAGGAATACTGGGCTGGGTTGCCGTTTCCTTCTCCACCAAAGTCATATAATTTACTTGAAAACTGGGAAAAACACAANCAGCTGCTCAGTCGTGTCCGACTCTTGTGCCTCCATGGACAGTAGCCCACCAGGCTCCTCTGTCCATGGGATCTCCCAGGCAGGAATACTGGGCTGGGTCGCCGTTTCCTTCTCCACCGAAGTCATATAATTTACTTGAAAACTGGGAAAAACACAAATGGAGAAGACAGCAGACTGCTGGCCTCTGCAGTCTCTGCCTATCTCACAGGGGTTCTTGTAAAGATCAACTACGTGAGGCTGCTGTAATATACACAAAGTAAATNAAAAGACAGTTTATTATTCATTGCAGCCAGGCGGGTCTGCATCGGGGTCAGTCAGGAGCCAGAAGGAGCAGGAGAAAGAATGGGTCGCAACCTTCCCTGCGGTTTCCAGGGAAAGGGCAAGAGGCTGTAGCTCACGCAGGGTTAGAACTGCCTGGTATGAACTATTTCAGTGGGCCCTGGTCCTCACTATAACATTCGTGACTCTCAAAAGAAAGTATGTTGAGTGTAAGGGCCTTTACCAAAAAAAAAGTATATACTCTAATGAATCTATTTATAGAAAATTTTAGGGAAGGCAAACTAATAGACAGTGATTAAAGGCAGATCAGTGGTTGCCTGGGGGCGGGAGGAGACAGCAATAGAAGGGAGAGGCTTGGGGAACTTAGCGGAAGAGATGGGTAGCTTTGCTGTCACTGCGGTGATGGTTTCACAGCTGGGTAGTTAAGTCAAAACTCATCCAATCACAGGCTTTAACTATGTGCAATTGATTGTACGTCAATAACACTCCAATACAAATTTTTTAAAAGTAAAGAGCAATACTTGCTTTGTGTCCCAAACCTGTCAAAATACCAACACAGAGATAAGGGAATAAAAGTGGAGTCGTTTCTAAAGCACACACAGGCCCCAAATGAACACTTGGAAATTACATGCCAACTGTAAGCGACCTATTAGACCTCAAAAGTTCAAGCTGATAGTACTGACTAGAAAGACACTTTGCTGGGACGGCTCCAGTTTGGTGAAGTTCCCTGTGGAGAGCGGAGCCTGGGAGTGCACACTGGTCCCCATTGTTTGGGCCCCTTTCTTCTCTGTCCTTGACATTCTGCAAAGGAAGCCGTGACGCATGTGTGTGCAGGAGCCAGGCTGCCAGGGCTCAGACGATCTAACACTCGCTGCTCTTGCCTCTCTCCCACCTTGAGCAACTGCATGACTTTTATTAAAAGAAGCAGATTTACCCTGATACTGAGCATCATCGAAAAAAAATGTTATAAGAACTTCTGGCATTAACAAAAGTGTGTATTAGAAAAGAAAACCGGATCAAGTCACTTTTGCTTGTCCCTTCTGTTAAAAGGAAACACCCTGCCACTCCAGCTATAAACAACATAACTGGAACCATCTGAGATGCAGAAAGGCAGTTCTAGGCACAAAATACCTTTAAAAATGTTCATCCAGTCTTCTCACTGAGAATCTCCAATTCAGCTGATCAAACCCAGTCCTAGACAAGGTTTTTTGGTTCCATTTGTAAAAAAAAAACAGGCGTCCCACTATGACAATAGGAGAGAGAAAGGTTCTGGCGGATGTTTCCTCCTCTCCAGGAGGACTTAGTGAGGTCATCTGATTTAAGTTTATACAGAACATTCCAAGGGGTTGCACAGAGACTCTCCAAAATAGGTCATTATTTATAAAAATAACATAAATATTATCCTTGAACCCTTCTTCTGGTATTTATGCCTTTCCACCGAGCACAGCCATTCTCTCATACACTCGTCGAACCCGATTTCTTGGCCTCACCACTCCTTCCAACTGTCCCAACATGAAGAACACTCCCGAACCCCTTCTCCCTCCGTCCACTTGACTACTTGCTGTATCGGCACACTAACTTTTCCAAGAGGCCTCGTCCTCCTTACTGCACCACCACGTCCGAGATCATCACTGTCCCACTTCCTCCAGAGGCGTTTATTAGCACCTGGGCACACATCTCACATTCACCTGTCTCTCTCTGCTATTTCATGCACGCAGACTACCAACTCTCAGAGCACCTCTTCACATGCTGAACAGACAGCAGCGGCTCAGTAAACCTCTGACGGGTAAAAAATGATTTGAATGGCAACGAATTCAGATTTCCTTCAGTCTGCTGGATGTTGTGATAATCACCAGGTTTCTAAGTTTCTCTTCACCACTCAGAAGCAAGTAGACCCATTTTACTCCCTCAGATCTGCTCATCCAAAGGACAGGCATGCATTTAGCAATCTACTGAGACCCTAGTTATCTCACGCAGTGCTAACAGAGCAGGTAACTAACACATGCACGTGGGCGAGGCCGTGGCATCTCTCCCAGGTGTAAAGATGCTCATCACTAATCACAAAACGTAAGGACCTGGAAGCCAGTTTTCTCCAAGATCACAGAGGGAAGCCTCACTACCGCCCACATCTCATGCCTTCCAGCCCAGTGATTTTCTCACTCTGCCATTAATAATAAAGCCACATGATTCTGGGACCCCAAGTGGTGTGATGGGTCAGCGCATCACAGGAACTTTCTTCTACCTGACTGTCTTCACCAGCTTTCACAATCTGGCCCCCAGTGATCCTGACCAGCCTACTGAAAGTCAGTCTGCTTTGAAAGTTCTGAGGCATGTGTATCCTCTGAGACGTTACATTTGGACCCTGAAGATCATGCCCAAATTATCACTGAGTTGTGGAAACAGAACCATCCAGAGGTGGCCCTTGTGGGGCTGTATATTTACTATCTTCTTTTACAGTGCCCATGCTAACATATGATTTCTAGACTTTTAGAGACTTAGGTGACTTGTGGAATGATCAGACATTTTTACAAAACACAGTTTACTATATGCTTCACAACAAATATTCCTGAGTGCTAATTACAGTTATTCTCCACTGTTATCTGCCTTGAACTCATCAATAAATAAAGCCTCTTGGGAATCTCAATGAATTTTCCCCCACTGTTTTATCAACAGGATCTATATGCCGCCCAAGGGTCTGGGAGCTAGCTGTGGACTCTGAAATGGGATTTCTTCTCCCCAGAGATAAGGAAGGGTTTTGAGGTTTCAGCAGACATCCCTTCCAAAGAGCTGTCAGAACAGACAGACTTAAAGGGAGTAGAGATGCCATGTTACTCCTGTTTCTTCAAGACATAACACAACGGCAGCGTCGTCATCATTTCAGAGGCCGCAGACAGATAACCAAGCTTTCAAGGCTCCCCACAGTAGCTCTAACTTATATATAATTTCTCTCAGTTGCTTTCTCCTTCTCCTCAAATACACATTATGTCCAAACATACGGTATCTGCTCAGATATCCCAAAGGGCGTATGTGTAGCCTGCTTGCCTGTCTCTTCACAGAGGACTTAATCTAATCTACAAGAGAGATGATATAAGAAAAGTGGAAACATCTTAAAGTCTAACTAGTCAAGCAACTGTTTAAAGGGTGGCTATGTTCCTGAATTACCACCTCGAGGCTGCGGCTTCTAGATTGCTCAAGGTCTCTGACCAACCCCCGTTTCAAGCAAATAGTTTCTGGACTGTGAAATCCTCCTCTGAAATTTTTATAAATATCTTATCTTTCTTCTTTTATATTTGACAGTGCATTCTAAATTTTTTAGCTCTCAGTTCTTTCCTTTTATTTCACCAAAAATGAAGCTGAACTGACTTATGAGTAATGCAGTCAAATAGTATAAAAGGCATTGCTTAAACAAGCCTTTAGTAACCAGAGGTATTGCTGACTCTGATCTTTATGAAAAAGTAAAGTGAAATTGTTCCTCACTCAGTTGAGTCCAACTCTTTGTGACTCCATGGACTATAGCCTGCCAGGTTCCTCGGTCCATGGGGATTCTCTAGGCAAGAATACTGGAGTGGGTTGCCATGCCCTTCTACAGGGGATCTTCCTGACGCAGGGATCGAACCCGGGTCTCCCGCACTACAGGCAGATTCTTTACTGTCTGAACCACCAGGGTGTTCTTGTACAATCTCTTAGTTCCAGCGCTTATTCTTGGGCTCAAGAAACCCTCTTGGCATCCTATTACTAACACTTCCAAAAGCAAAGACCCTCAAGTCCTGTTTCTCTCACATAATTAAATTCTTACAGGGCTCAATCATTCTTAATCAGCTACTGGTTTTCTAACAATCCAAACCTCACTCTTAATCTCCATCAGAGGAACACATCGGAATTTGGCTAAAGACCAAGAGCATATTAATCTCAAGGCAAAAGTATAGTTAAAAATCAACCCTGTTTATCTGTACTAATCAAGAAAGTCTTTAGGACAGGTTGGAATATGGTGACAAGAGGTTTAAAAACTAATTTTTTAACATACTTTTTAAGACACAAAATATTCAATACACACATGCTCCCTTATCAAGCATCTTTCTATAAGCATTTCAGTACATGGATACTGAACTCAAGCTTCTCTCCACCTTAAAAACTGCTTCCTTTTAAGTTCAACAAATTATAAAATAAGAACAGTACAAAAAAAAAAAAAGGAATAACAAAGACTGGCAAGGAAGCTGAGAATGCCTTCTTAATTCTGGTTTTTATATATTATTTCCTTGATATATCAAATAGACAATAACTGAACAGGACAGTTCCCCTAAATAAGACATAATAAGCAAAGGCCTGATGGAGGTATGTAAATTATAAATCTACCTCTTCATAATCTAGATTATGGAAACTAGATTCTATGGAAAGTACTGACTCAGGGAATAGTTGAGGTTCAAAGGCCAATGACCTCCTTCAAGAGAAGTTTTCTCTTCCTATGCAGGAACTGTCCTGTTGGTGTCATGCGGTGGTTCCTATTTTAACTCTGATCAAGAGAGCTTGTAAATTGCACTTGCAAACTTTTCATGCATAAATGGTAGCTAACTTTTTACTAAACAAAGGATAGCTCTGCTGAGCCTCTGTGTATGTGTATGTGAAATAGGATAAAGAGAACCAAGACTTAAGGAAAAAGTTGATGCACTGTCAAATGTAGAAGTTCAAACATTCGTAGTTTATAAGGACTTTGGAGTCAAGGAATTACCTTCTTAGAATGTTGGACATTCAGAGAAAAAAATGGTTAGAAGGAAAATTTGACGTGTGAGTTCAAGAATTTGCTCCCAATTTGAAAATTACTGAATTCTGATCCTTTACTGCCTGCAGACACACAGCACTGCTCTATGGAAAAATTCCAAAACAACATAAAAAAAAAAAAAAAAAAAAGTACTATAAACTGCGAAATAAACTCTTGATAGTTTTCATAAAATGGAGAGTTTGGAAAATGCAGCAGCAGTAGAATCTGCAGTTAAGTTTAAAATATATTACTAAATTTAGGAGCTATTAACAAAACTACAATATTTTCTTTTTCACCTGCAAATGAAACTCTACTAAGAAGCAAAGTAGTTTTATAAAAGCAAATTGAAAGGAAAAAAAAAATGGGGCTAAATTTTCATCCGAGGATAAAACCTTGTCTTGAATAATTCTAAAGGAAAATGATTTATCAAAAACGAAAGAAAAGGGGCCAATAAAGAAATTTAATTCTTAAATTTCCCCAAATCAAGAGCAAATAAGCATGGCTATTTCATACATAATAGTATTAACACATACCTGTTTTAGAGTTAATTGAAAAAAACCCCTGTGGATTTCCACTTGTGATTTTGTATGTCAGCTTGTCATCAGAGCTAGAGTCTGGATCAAACGCCTCGATCTGGACCACAGATACATCCTTGGGAGAGTTTTCCATTATTTCCGGATAATAAACAGGCTCCGATGTCTGCGGAGCGTTGTCATTCACATCCTCCACCTCTATGTAGACCTCTACGAAGGAGGACAGGGGCACCACGCCCTGATCAGATGCGTAGACTGTCAGCCAGTAATGAGAGGTCGACTCGCGGTCCAGGCGATCTGAAGTCTCTATGACACCTAGCGAAGGGAGAAGAAAAGCACTGAAGCACTATGTCAACAACAGTAACAACCTGTCACTGTGGGAAAGTGTCCGCCTACACGACAACTGACTTATGCAAGGCGTACAGCTAAGCCATCTTAAGCAAACTCTCTAACCTCTCTGTGTCTTGGTTTCCTCTTCTGTACAATGGGATAACACCAGTATGCTGATTAAATGAACTAATACGCTTACATGGTTAGAATACAGCGCTCGGCACATACTATCACTCTTACAGAAGTTTCTGTCATCGTCAGTATTAGGTGCCAGGCACTATGTGGAGTGCTTTGCTTTACAAAAATTATCTTATTTAAGTATCAAAACAGCCCAAAGAAATGATTGGGCAAATATGGTCTCTTGCGTCCTGAAATCCTTCCGTTTCTTTTAATAGCTTTAAACAAATCGCAACACAATCAAGATGCTACAAACATCAGGGCTCTCACCACGTGACAAGCTCCATAGGGGCAGAGACAGCCTCCTTGTCAAATACCAGTTTACTCAGCACATTATTATTTATTATTTATATAACTATTTATTAAATGAACAAACAAGAATGAATGTATATCTTAACTGGACTTGGTACAGAATCGTCCTCAAATGGACCCAAACTCAGACTTACTAAGTCAACTAGTGAGAGGTAGAACTATAAAATTACAAAGAAGATGGTTAGAATGTCTCTAACATTTTGGGCCAGACCCTGAAATCACTCATAGGCTTACTTAATCTCAGGATGGTTAACAGAGGAAATATCCGCTTGTCTTGGGCAAACCCCACCTTTTTAATTCAATGGTGTAATCTTGTCATTTGGTTTTCCCAAAATANAGATGGTTAGAATGTCTCTAACATTTTGGGCCAGACCCTGAAATCACTCATAGGCTTACTTAATCTCAGGATGGTTAACAGAGGAAATATCCGCTTGTCTTGGGCAAACCCCACCTTTTTAATTCAATGGTGTAATCTTGTCATTTGGTTTTCCCAAAATACACCACTGCATTTTTTCTCTTGTTGTGCATTGTGTGTGTGTGTGTATGTGTGTGTGTGTGTGTGTGTGTGTGTACTAGTCGCTTAGTCATGTCTGACTCTTTATGACCCATGGACTGTAGCCCACCAGGCTCTGTCCATGACTCTCTGGGCAAGAATACCGGAGTGGGTTGCCATTTCCTTCTCAGGGGATCTTCCCATCTCAGGAACTGAACCTGGGTTTCCTGCACTGCAGGCGGATTCTTTACCATCTGAGCCACGGCAAAGATCATCACTGTGGATTAATGCTACTTTTAGTGTTCAATATGATCCAGGTTGAACTTTGGAAATCCTACAACTCTAGAATCCCTAAAGTTTTCCAATGAATGCAAAATACTCTGGAAAAAGTGTCAATTTAATCTGTGCTCAGAAATGAAGCAGTATTTATTTTGACCAAATACACACCTGTATTTCTTACTTTTTGATCACAATGTAAATTGAAATAAGTGCTTATCTGAGGTTACTAATATAAAAAAAAAAGACCTCCTTTATTTTAAATGTTAAATAATTATATCTAACCCTCCCCCAAAGGTTTCCAACTTAAAGAGCAAAACTAAATATTAAAATGTGAAGTGGATTATCATAAAATGAATCTGTATTGCTATTCAGAAGCATTACGACTACTGCTTCATTAATTCTTAGCAAAACCTCAAAATGGATCTCCTCCTAAAACTATAGAAGAAAGACTCAGAACTCTTAAATAAAAAAGGAGCTAGCTGGTGTCTGCGCAGCAGATAAGTCAAACATGTTTTCCTTTTTCTCTTGTCCAAACATGAGTCTATGCATACTGAATCTGTTCACTAAATTAGAAAAATTATATCTGTTTTTAGCCTGAAAGGAGAGTGCCCTTAGCAACCATGGGAAAGTACCATTTTTCCAGTTTTTCTTTTTTATCACTGCCATCAATTGATAACAAAGGACACCAGGGAATAACTGTTCTAAGAAGATTACATAAACAGATGAATGCACAGATGCTTCTCGTTTCTGCCATGTCATGAAAATGTAACATAATTCACTTGGCAGGTGAAGCAGTCTTAGAAAATTTCAGACAGGTACCCGGTACTAGTACTCACCCCTTTTGAATTCTAAACCTCAACTAGTTCACTTTCAAACCTGTATCTCCCTCTCAATGTCATTTGTAGGCATTTAATAATAATAATAATTAGGAAAAGTTTTGTCGGTCTTTACTATACATCAGGCACTATCACTACCTTACATGCATTGTTTTATTCACTCCTTATATCTAATCTTCCCATATATGTGGTGTTTTTATCCTCATTTTGTGAATGAANGCAGGTGAAGCAGTCTTAGAAAATTTCAGACAGGTACCCGGTACTAGTACTCACCCCTTTTGAATTCTAAGCCTCAACTAGTTCACTTTCAAACCTGTATCTCCCTCTCAATGTCATTCGTAGGCACTTAATAATAATAATAATTAGGAAAAGTTTTGTTGGTCTTTACTATACATCAGGCACTATAACTATCTTACATGCACTGTTTTATTCACTCCTTATATCTAATCTTCCCATATATGTGGTGTTTTTATCCTCATTTTGTGAATGAAAATCTCAGATTAAAAGTGATGAGGCTTTCCCAGGGTCATAGGAAAAGGCAGAGCTGGAGTTCGAACACCAGGAATCTCTGGCTTCAGGTACCGACAAAATCCCATCAGTCTTACCATTAGTGTGACAAAGGTTCGGTCAACCAAATTTACTATGAAAACCCTGGAAAGACAGGTCAATGCTGTTCTGTCCATTTTTTTGCAGATCAGTATTCAGAAGGAGTGAATTAAATGTTCATTCACATACAATAGGTTTGTTGTTGTTTTTTTTTTAGTGTCAGGGTAGAAGGAAAAAAGAGACAGAAAATGCAAATACATTACAAGATTTAAATCACAGACAAAAACAGCTATTGATTTTCCATCCAGTTCCATGTGGAGTCTGGTCTGAAAGCGTCCAGACTGCAGTGCACATGTATGAGACAGATGCTTCTGCTGGGAACTGCCCTCTCTCTCAATCAACCTAGCAACTGAGGGGGAGCCCACCTGTCTGTGCCTGACTGCTGAGCCACAGTCTGGAGGGAAGGTGTCAAGGTCCAGGGAATCGCCAGATATTACCGTCAGTTCAAAGTGATACACCAAAGCCGCTCTACTCAAATATGGGAAAAACCAGAACTGCGTAATTAGCAATTAAACATGCCTAAGTGAGATACTCAGGTGTTCCTATTTCATGAATTCTTGGACTGTATATCTTTATGTATATTTCATATAGTGACTTCTGAGATGTTCATGTTTTAATGTCTTTTATTATATCCTTGTAAAAGAGCAAAATTACTTAATACAGCTGATAGGTAACTAAAAAATAAGGTGAATTGTTAATTTCCGAAGGGAAAGGAGGACATATTGAATAATCTCTTCTTTTTTAAAAAAAAAAAGCTTAGATAATAAAATGAGTAAATTTGCTATATTTATAATAATTTAATAGCATAAGGATTATTGCATGTCAAGGACTTCATTAGGTGCTTACATGCATTAAATCATTTAAAGAAGACAGGAATCATTTGATTTTCTTCCAAGCATCACAAACGAGGAGGCAGAAGGTTAGATAAAGTAAGCAAATGGCCCTAGCCTCAAGAGTGATTGAAAAGCACAGTGATTAAGGAGTCAGTCAACAGTTAAAGAGGTGGAACTGAGATGTGAATGAGCCAGTCTGATTCCAGAACTTTGGCTCTTCACCATCAGGCTATACTGTTATCATTAGCCACAGATTCACTGTCACACACACCACCACAGCAAGGGTGCTGGGCACCACGGACGTGGGTGGGGGCTGCCATGATGAGACCCCACAAGCCGTTTCCCATTGTGGAGGTAAGAGTCCTTCCCAAACTTAAAGGNTCTGATTCCAGAACTTTGGCTCTTCACCATCAGGCTATACTGTTATCATTAGCCACAGATTCACTGTCACACACACCACCACAGCAAGGGTGCTGGGCACCACGGACGTGGGTGGGGGCTGCCATGATGAGACCCCACAAGCCGTTTCCCATTGTGGAGGTAAGAGTCCTTCCCAAACTTAAAGGACAGTAAAGCAGAGGGGATTCCAGGGCTCCGCTTGGTCACAGAGGTCCAGGGTCCAGTGCCTAAGCACTATTTTAATTGCAGATTCTAATTCGAACCACTATTCTGAAAGCACAGCGTAGGTGAGAATAGACCATACTTTGGCAGAGAGATTTTTGCACAGAGTTTATACGAGTCCAGAGTAAGGTACCTCCTTAACCAGGGGCTCATCAGAATCTGTTATTCTTTATAGGCATCCTAGTTTCTGAGACAACCAGCAAAGCAACTACTTAGAAACCTGGCCAGAGCACTTTTTATTCTTTCAGTCCTTACTCACTTATTCTTTATTCCTTCAGTCATTATTCCAGCTCCCGTACACTTGTTACCGTTCTTTCCACCATCCTTCCTAGAGCCACAGCTAGCATTCACAGATGGCTCTCTTCTGTAACTCCAATTATCTTAACTCATTCAAAAGAAACAAATTTTCAAAATTCCATCATGAAGATTTCTTCATTGGTACCTTTAACACAGGAAAACCACCACCGAAGACTCTCAGGTATTGCTGGAAGTGACTCAACCTACTGTGTTCATTCTCAAAACTAAACCCAGTCTCATTTTTCTCAGTCCACGACCTTCTACCGAACCAGCTTTCAATAACTCCTACTTTTCTACCCACTGGGTTATATGTTCACTTTTCCTGAAACAACCAACAAAAACTATAAATACCTAAACTCTGGTTTTAAAGAGATTTTTTTTTTTCAACACACACCCACAATTATACTCCATTTTATTTGGCACATATATACATCCGTACGCTGACTTCCAATGATTTCCCTCTTGTCTTCAAATACCTCCTTCTCTGTGCCTGTTTTTTGTTCCTCCTTCACTTTCTGAGAGAGCAACAGTGGCAAGCAACCAACGAGATGGTCTGTAAGCCTGGGCTGCGAGAGACAAAGCAGTGATAGCCCAGGGCTGCCGCAGAGCTCCCTGCAGCCGGACGAGATAAGCGGCCATGTGCCAGAAAAAGCCAGTGAGATGGCTCTGGTGGAAACGACACCTTTCTTGTCAAAAGGTTACAGCGCGCGAGCAGCAGGCAAGGTAAGGATGCCACTGTGTGATTTGACACTGTGCGTTCTGAGCCCAGAAGACAAGTTCAGACAAGCCTGGTACATATGCACCATCCAGCAAGGTTCTAAGAATCATTTCTCGGCTTTAATGAAACACGACAGAAGCAAGAGATGCCTAGCTTCTCCAATCTCAACAATACAGGGAAGGCATTTTCAGGGGGAGTTTGTTAAAAGCTGAAAAATTTGAAAGAAGCCGGAAATCTGCAGCTATTAAATAAAAATATTTATCATTCCAAACATACTCTCTAGGATTTCAAAACTACCACCAGATGTCACTATGGAAACTGATTTTAAATATGCCTACAGTGGAAAAATAGAGCTGAAAGAAAAAATACAATGTAACTGTTCAAAGAGCTTGACCAATGTGGCTGAAAATACAGCGCCCAGCAAAATTCCTTTCAAAAAGGTTTCATTCATGTCCATATATTTAAACAGGCCCGTGATTAGACAGGTACTGATGGCGTCTTCCTTACACAGTCCAATTATTCCAAGGCTGTAGAGCACAGTATTAGTTGCTCAAGTAAGTGGCCCAAAAGTAAATTAAAGTTTCCAAAAATAACTACTTTCTGCTGTCCATCCCTGGTGGCTAATGGCCTGTTAACTTGAACACTGGCCTTGGACAGGAACGGCCAGTAGTCTCCCCAGCTGCTACCGGTCAGCAAGATGCTTTCAACACAGCAATCTTTAAGGCAAATATACAATAATATGCAGTCACTATAGTGCCCCCAAATAATTTAACTGATTCAAATTTCCATGGCCAGAGAGTACCTTTTCTTCCTGGAATTTTCCTATTTTCTTGGTTTAACCGGTGTTGGCCCCATATCAAGTTCTAGTACCAAAGCTTTCAACAAAACCACGCTATTTCAGCTTCTTTAGCTACTCCAGCTAAAAAATACTTATAATCAGCAACAGTTTGGCAACATAAACTTGCAAACCCTACCCTCATCTCTGATATACCATATCATCCCACCTTTTTTTTTTTAACTTCTCTGCAACCAAGCTTATGGCAGCAACTGTATGAAAAGCTTCTTAGTCACCCACCAGAAAAACTTCAACTGTAATTTTTGATGATATTTTCCCTGAAGGCAACAAGAGGTTGACCATTCTTTTCCCCATTTCTATAGTCTCATCATAGACAGAGTAACTCTTTTGGAACTAAATGTTTTCTCAAATGTAAAAACAACACTCACTTAAAAAGCTATCTTCTAAAGACTAGAGATACAACAGCTATGCTTCTGCAATTAACCTGCAAATGGTCACTCCATTTGTTTCTGCTCATTATGGAAAAATCAGAAGTCGCTCAACTGTCCTATTAAATAGCAATGTGCTTAGTAAAGTGCTACAAGCCATTCGTCTTTAAAGAGTAAACAATAAGCTCTCACCTAAAAACTAAATCTTCTGAGGGCATGGATTTGTTGCCTGTTTTGTTCAGGGCCTGGTAAATGGGTGCTTATTAAGGATGTGCTAAAAAACAGATGTTCATCAAGAAACAAGGTAAGTATGAAAAACAAGTCCCAAACAAGAGTAACTTAGGGAAATATGATGCCTAAAGGTCATGTGGGGCCCTGCGGAGGATCCTGGACCAGAAAAAGCACACTGGATAAAAACTAAGACACTGAGTAAACTATGGGCCTTAATTAACAAGAACATATCGATATTAGTTCACTAATTATAACAAATAGACAATAATAGGGGAAGCTGTGTGAGGCAGGGGACCATATGGGAACTTTGTACTAGCTGCTCAACTTTTCTGTAAATCTACCAAATTTTTTCAAAAGACATCAGAGATAATGAATATGTAATGTTTCTTCTTTAAGTGATAAAAACGTTTCTGAATTTTCTTTTTAATCTCATTTTCATTAAACAAAAGATTCAGACTGATAATGTTATTAATACAACACCTTGAGAGATCCTAGAGTGTCCATAGGAAAGTCCTTGTTATGTTGGGCTAAAGATTTAAACACCAATCCAATTATTTATCTGTTTACATTGTAACTTCTAAATTTACTGTAAATGTAAGAAAGATCTGCTATCACTCAAATTTTGCCTTGATAACATTAATGTGCAAAGGTGATAAAATAAGTTTCTCGATATAAAAAGCTCTGTTTCTGAAATTTAACCACTCTTGAAAATGACTGCACCAATCTGACATGCAATAGTATCTAACAAATGAAAACACTTTAGTTCTTTTAGAAACATTCAGTACAGCAGATCATAATATAAGTATGTAATATGTATATATTTAATGTTTCTGCCTGTTTTTGCATTAGTTGGCAAAATTGCACAGTTATTGCTGTCTAAAATACAGGAACAAATGAGATAAGAGTCTGTCAAATGAAAGACATTTCAGATGCTAAAATGGCTATACAGTCCACCTAGGGAATGACACAGAAAAAATGCTTTTGGTAGTCAAATAAAAGTTTCATACTTCCTTTCACCTCAAGTATGTAAGATGTTTTCATGTATTTTTACTGGTGTTGGTAAGTATAAAACATAAGGAAAATATAGAGAGAGTCATGTTTAATAGTCTTGCAGACAAAAATTCTCTGCCAAAAAAAAATCTTAATACTTCTAAAAAGAGAGTAATACATAATTACAATTTTAAATGCTCAAGACCACACAAATAGTATAAATATCTCATGCTTTTGATAAATTTTAAAAAGGTCAAAATGAGTCCACTAAGAAGCAGCCCCCACAGGCCAAGCAAGCCCCTATGCAGCAGTCCAACATGTACCGCTCTGTCTTCTCATGGCTAAAAAGAGAAAGTCCTGTCGCAAAGGTGAACAATATGGCACCTACTGCAACCATCATCCAGTCGTCCAAAAGCAAGAGTTTGCTGTGTTATTTTGTGAGAAGCCATTTGTGACGAAGAACACAGCAAAGTCAAGTGAAACGGTGATGATGGTGATATGATAAAGCAACAAATCCATCTATTATACAGAGTTCACGATATACCAGCTGCGATTTCAAGTCTCTCTCAAATCTTTTCATCTTTACAGAAACTCTAAGAAGTGGGTTGTTAGTTAGTTTAACAGAGTCAAATAGAGATGAGGAAACCATGTCTATTTCAGATGAGGAAACAACGTCAGCCACCTGCCCAAAGTCACAATTAAGTTTATTCCTGGTGGAACTGGAGCTCAATCTCAAAGAGTCTGGCTCCAGCCATCCTGTGACACCTCTGAGTCTCTGGCTGCGTCCTCTGATTGGAGAAATGCACGAGGGAAACTCAACACAGACTGCTATTTCCTGGGAAAGTCCTGTCTTCAACAGAACGCACAAACGGAGAGACTAGATGGAAAAAACTGGTTTTGTTGTTTTCCCAACATTTGGGGATCTGGGTAAAAGATCTGATGCTGCAAAAACCTTGCTGTTCTGGGTCATTAAAACATTAAGCATGTTTCATAGCATCAGGACAAAAAGGGGACGTGGCTAATTTATTACAGTACATATGACACAGCCTTAAAAAATGGTATGTCAATTAATTACAAGGAACAATGTCAACAACACACAGATTGAGCAAAACTATAAATCTTTATAAAGCTGTATATATAGAGTACAACCTTGATTTGGTTTAGTTCTATTTCAAACACCAGAAGTACAAACACAGAAGTATATGCCCGGTGGAGGGGTGGGGTAGGGGGGAAGGTCCAGAATAAACAAAGTGATAGAGGGACAATAAAGGAAATCGATGAATTAAAAAAAAATGTAACTGTTAATTTCCCTAACCATGAATTGTAAGTCATATTTAAAATGCATACAATAAATAGCCAAGTCAAACTTAAGTGCCAACAGTCCTTTAAGAGTTTTCTTTCATTTTCTCTTTATAGCTTAGATATACTTTCATCTCTTTCATTAAATCTGAGTCAATGGATAACAACTGATGGCTTCAATGATTTAATATTCAAAAGTATTTATTAATATATATGAAACTACTTCCAGTGCCAGATCGAAGTACAACTTTATGAAACAAGTTACATTACAATGAGAACTAAACAAACAAACAAAAAAGACTACTTAAAAGTCTTATTATATATAGGAAATTATATAATTATATTGCATTGAATTAGATCATAAGTTAACGATTAAAGGGAAAGCTTCTTATGCAGTAACTGTCAATCTGTTTTTTCATTATTTAGATTGCCTATTTAAATCATTTTAATTAAACTGTATATCTATCAACTCTTTCAATTAAAACTGCTGCAATAACTTTAAAATCAGCTGAGGAAGCTTTTTGACTTGCCAACTTACTAAAACATATTAATTAAAGTTCATAATCAGATTTTAAGCAGCATGTTTCAAGTCCAGGGATTGCTTTAGCTTTGCAAAGAGTCATTCCCATGGCAAGCCCTGCTAAATCATGTTTTTATGCTTTGTGGGAAATGGTTCCAAGTTCTGATTTCCATGTCAGAATCATTAATATTGTTAATGAGGACTTCCATGGATAAGCTCGCTTACAAAGGATCATCCTTGGGTATCAAACGTATCATCTGATCACATACTACTGCGATAAAGCTATGTACTCCAGCCAGTCTTAGGAGGAATTAAGATCCAGAGGATGCTTATCACATACCAACGGCACTGCTTCTAGCGGTTTGTTTCTCATTTTAAAAGGTTTCAATTTCAACGAAGATCATGTTTTCCCCCTTATAGTTACTGGATGCACACTCAGCATGTGGTTTATATATGCCGTTTTGTTGAATCCTCACAAATATTCTGTAAGCTCAATGGCCTCTCCTCATCTTCCATATGCAGACACAGAGGATTAGAGCTGAAAAATCACTGGACTAAGGTCATCATCATAGTACAGATTCATCAATGAATTAAAGAATTCCCTTAGACTTAGTCATCTAAGCACTTACATTTACTAACCTGTCTTAGGCCTCAAAAGTTGAATAAGTTGCCTTAAGTTACCCAACCAGCTGCAGAGGAAATCTAAAACCTGGCTGACTAGTTCAGAGCTGAAATTCAAAGCCACCAGGGGGCTCCCTTCTGCTTTTCCTGTTACGGGGTGAAAAGACGTGATTTAACAAGCCCGGCCAACTCTTCAAGTCCTGGTTCTTTCCTCATAAACCCAGGAAGGTGATCTTCATGGGATTTCCTGGTGGCTCAGTAGTAAAAAGAATCTGCTTGCCAGTGCAGGAGATACAGGTTTGATCCCTGGGTCAGGAAGACCCCCCTGGAGAAGGAAATCACAACCCACCCCAGTATTCTTGCCTGGAGAATCCCATGAAAGGAGGAGAGCCTAGCACGCTACAGTCCATGGGGTCACCAAGAGTTAGACATGACTTAGCGGCTAAACAGCAACAAGGTGATCTTCATAAACCTATCACTATTGATGGAAATAAAAAATCAACACATCAAAGGTTTACCTCACCTGCCCATAGTGGGATGAATGAAAAGAATTAAAGTATAAAGGATCGAACCCATGTCTCTTGCGTCTTCTGCACTGGCAGACGGGTTCTTTACCAGCTGAGTCACCAGGGAAGCCCATAAACCCAACTAAATGTGGGCCAAATGGATCCCCACACAAAGTTCAAGGATCCCATGTGACTGCGGTTAGGATAAAAAAGGGAAAAGGATAGAAAAAAGAATTCACACGGTCCTATATCTATCAAGTCAGTATATTTATCATGTCATCTTGTTACATAGAAATGCAGACTTTATTTACACTAAATGAAGCATAAAGTTATAGGCATTGTAATTACTGAATATCACTGTAAGAATATCATAACTGAGTTAGTTGTGAATGTGCTGTTATTAATCTTAAAATATTGAGAGGTAGAGAGGGAGTTCTAAATCTTAAAAGCAGGTCGTAAACATTTTGTGTCAGATAAAAACTGACTGTTTTAAGAAAACCCTCCTTTGGAAAAGAAATCTTGGTGACATCTTAATCCAGACTCCAATACTTAAGAAAACCTATACCTATATCCAATACTCCAATAACAGATTAAAAAAAAAAAACACTGTACAATACTGGTTTCATCTAAAAGGATTTACTATCGTTTAAGGTGGCCTGGATCTTGCTAGAAATTTCTCTGGAACCTGGTATTACTGATTTATACCTTCTTTCAGTCATTCAACAAACCCACGGTTCCTAAAATGGCCAGGCCTAGAAAGAAGTACTAAAGAAACCAAGAAAAGTAAAACAAATTATTATGGGGGGAGGCAGTTAAACAAAACAGTAATGTATTCCTTCAAACTGCCTTTTTCAGAAGGGCAACATAGTATTTTAATGACTAGTTATTGGAACATTTATTTTCTATTCTCTCTCTCTTGCACAGAAGTCATGCAAATCCATTTTTTGGTTATCAGTGCCTGACTGAATTTTAGGATGCAACATGTAATATATGATTTTTAAAAATAAATTATAACATTAATTCCATTTTCTGAGAAAAGATAGGGAAAAGATGTATATGTACATTTTTCTTCTTTGTGTTCACATTTTCTAATTTTTCTATAAGAACTACATATGTGTTGCATAAAAATACTTCTTTTAGCCCCCATGTATAAGGGATTAATCCAAAGTGTATCAACTAGAACTTCAGAAATTTCAGAAATGTAAAAGCAACCTTTAAAAGTTAAGAGTGACTTCGAGGTTTTCTTAAGCTGGGTAACAACTGCCTGAAACACTTGTACTGCAAAGNTTTTTTTTTTTTTTTACTGCTGAGCTACCAGGAGAAGCCCTAAAGTGTCTCTAATTCAGACTTTTTACAATGTATAAGCACAAAGAAAAACTTCTTTGAAATTAAAAACTTGCTTCTGAAAGAAATCAGCTGACTTTTCACGATATTTTTTTAGGTCGTTAAAACAGCAATCTTATTTCAAGGGTTTATATCCAAGAGAAAAGTCTGTTACCAAAGAACAAAATTGGTTTGGCACACCATCAAAACCAAAAGGAGCCTTTTTCTTCTTTTCCTCCTTGACACCAGTGATTACCAGCTAATCACAGGGGTCCTCGAGGAGCCAGGTGTAAAGCCTGGACTGGCATAAGAATTCACAGTGGGACTTCTGAAGGGTAGAGCAGCAGGTGGTATGGAAAAAAGAAACCTCAGCAGCAAACTGGGAGAGCAGGCAAGCTGGACCTCTGCTGCGTGAGGCAGGGCCACGCCCTGCTCTGGCCTGAAGGTGCATCCCAGCAGTCACTCCAGCCATGTTATTTTCTTTGCGAAAAGACAAACTTTTGAAGGACTTTTTAAATTACATAATTTTTTTTAATAAGGTCTCGACTGACCCTCTCAGATGGTAAAGTATCTGCCATCAGTGAAGGAGACCTGAATTCGATTCCTGGGCTGGGATGATCCCTTGGAGAAGGAAATGGCCAGCAACTCTGGTAGTCTTGCCTGGAGAATCCCATGGACAGAGGAGCGTGGTGTGCTACTGTACCTGCAGTCAAAGAAGTCAGACACATTGATCAACTAACACACACACGCACACACGCGCACACACACAGACTCAACCTTCATGCAGATGAACTAGATCCAGTCCCAGCCTAAGGTTCCGCTGTACGGTGTGTTCAGGGCTTCTCTGCTTGACACCAGGAAATGAGTGATGAGTGCCTGAGGAGGGCCAGGCCTGTGGCTGTGCGAGGGAGAAACAGTGCTTGTGTAAATTTCCTGTTGGCCCTCAGACTAGACTCACCCGCTACTGTGCTTCTCACCTAGGAGGCACCTGCATTCCACACCTGCACATTTCCAGGCACAGAAAGTGGAACTGATATTTGGCCCACTTTCAGCAGAATGAAATCACGAAGAAACTTCTTTAGGAAACTTCAGATAATTACCAAGCATCTCCCCAAGCAATCAACATCCTTTCACAAGTGAATGATCACAGGTTAATCATTAACTTTTGAGGGGAGAAGGGGTAACTGGGGGTGGGGGGGGGGAGGGAGGGGGGATTGGGAAAAAAAAATTACAGGTCCCATTACCCTACTAATATTAGAGGCAGCACGGTGAAATACTTTCAGGCAAATCATCTGAATATGGCAAAAAAACTACACAAAAACTGGACAAATTAAAAAAGCAAACCTTTTGGATAGGGTACAGTATTAAATAAAAGAGGTGGGGCTTCCGTTTACTATTCTGAGTTTTGACTAACTGAAAATGTTGATCTCTTATTATTTTTGGCAACCTCTTTTATGTCCAGAGTCAAGTCATGAATTTTAGGAATGCAGCAGGCAAGCTCCACTTGTGCGTGAAATACTGTATCTAAGAGGATGAAAGTCCACCAGGGCCCTAATCCCCTGGGCAAGAAAGGTAAGTGTAGAGCCCGGGTCTCAAAGCCAGAAATGACGGAGGAGTCACCGAGAATCACATTCCCGTCTTATCTGGCTCGACTTTGATTCACCTCACCTTGCTTTCATCACAGGAAGGGCAGTCCAAGGGCATTCCCCTCAGATCAAACAAAGCATTTGGAACCAGCAGAGGCAGACAAGTGAACTCTTCTCAGGGGGAAAGGAAGAACAAGCCTGACATTTCATGAATGGATAAGCTGTAATGAAGCATTTTGGTCTGTGTTCTTACATAAAATTTCAGAGCTGTTAGAATATGGGACTGCAACAGAAAGCATTAACCACTGTAAGAGAGGCAGTTAACCACAAAGTTAAACACCCTTGTTTTTTAGTAAGAACGTTAAATACACGAAGACCTGCAATTTCCTATTTCAAAGGAAAAATCTGCAAAAAGATTTCCTTAAAATCACAGATTTTGTAACCGGCAAATAACGGCCTGGCCTCAAGTGCCTCCAGATATTCCTTAGGTGAGGATTACACAGTCAACATTTAAAAAAAAAAAAATCCAGTTAACTTTTCTTTTGAACACAACTTCTTTAGTTTTTTTGAAGCATTTAACTAGTAACTTTCCAGCCAGTAACATTTAGCCAGTATAAGGCTTTCTACACATAGGATTCTGTGACCATAACAGAAATCTCCAGAAAGCCAACACACACTTGGTTACTTATGCCGTGAAGACTTCGGGTTAACTTTTACCTTAGACTATTTTATTTGCTTCAAATTATGTAAGAAGCATTATTCTCTTGAATTAAAAAAACACTGGCAGACTCTGGATTCTCTAATCCGTTTGGCAGGCTGCTTGGTAACTTATCCAAGTCCATTTTGAAGCGGGCTTCCCAGGTGGCAAGAGTGGTAAAGAAACTGCCTGCCAACGCAGGGGGCATAAGGGACGTGAGTTCGATCCCTGAGTTGGAAAGATCCCCGGGAGAAGGGCATGGCAACCCACTCCAGTACCCTTGCCTAGAGAATCACGTGGACAAAGGAGCCTGGTGGACTATGGTCCATAGGGTTGCAAATAGCTGGACACACTGAGGCAACTTAGCATGCACACACATCCATTTCAAAACACCCAGGCTGCGGGAATATGCTGTAAGGAAGTCTGCTTCCCTTGATGAAATGTAGCCCCCCACCAAAAAAAAAACCTACTAAAATAAATGAATCAACCTCAGATCCCTATTCTACCTCCGTTGACTCTCTGACTCACTTACAACAAACCCTGAAGCTAGAATTCAAATATATACAGGAAGGAAGCATTGGGAAATAGAGCCCCAAAGAGCTGTAATCAACCAACTGTTCCATTAAAACAGACAACTACTGCCTGGTTTAGAAAAATAATGGAATTTTTACTTCCAGATGATTAAAGATGCATCCATTCGGTACTGTTGCCTTTAGAACAAGTCTCCCACAATGCATAAGGCATTGTGCACATAACTATTTGTGAATTTTCTCCACCTAAATTCTGAAGAAACCACGTAGAGCCTTTTTTCTCTGAATACTTCCTCCTATACCACTTCATTGGTAAATTAGCCTCTAAAAGGCACTCGTTATGATTTATTGCAGTTGTAGGTATGCAATAGAAAGCTAACAAAAAACAGACATTTGTGGATTTCCAAATGAGTGTTCTTTTTTCCAAGGGCTCAGTAAAATCACCTTGGCATATTTAAATCAAGGTAGTAATCTCGTAACATCCAGGTCTAATCTGTTTAAATGCAGTACTCTGCCTCAATTATAAATCTAATGTTAATATTTTATTCTCAGATCAACTGCCTAAGTCATTATCTCAAAACTTTGCTTTTCTAAAAACCTATTCTTCACACAATTCTCTTTGAACAGAACCCTGTGTCTTTTATCAGCATCAGGAGCTGTTCCCAGGTACTTAATTTGAGTTAATAGCTGTCAAGGAATTGCTTGTTGCCTGATAACAGAGCTTGGATAATCTGTTCNAACTTTGCTTTTCTAAAAACCTATTCTTCACAAAATTCTCTTTGAACAGAACCCTGTGTCTTTTATCAGCATCAGGAGCTGTTCCCAGGTACTTAATTTGAGTTAATAGCTGTCAAGGAATTGCTTGTTGCCTGATAACAGAGCTTGGATAATCTGTTCTCATATCATCCCATGAATAAGTTAATTTGTTTTAATTCGATCCCTGTGCTGCTGAGTATATATCAACTATGGATGTATGTTAGTGAATTAATTTACAAGGCCCACTTAGGGAGGGAAGAGAGAAGAACTTGTATTCTTGGTTTTAACAGCAAAATCACAGTTTTTATTTGAAAAGCCTCACAAGAGCTAACATTAGAAATTCATACTAAACATATGCTTTTATAGAGTAAACAGATCAAGTGAAATAAAAAGTAAAGTCTCATTTTAGACTTATTTCCCACCCCACCTGCCCCCAAAGGAACTTTAGCACACAGCAGACATACATTAAAAAAAAAAAGCATTAAGATGCCACTGGGGAGAAAGAGCTTTTTAAAAAAAAAGCTGAATTAAATCAGAGTACAGTCTCCAAAAGTTTGCTTTTAAAAAAACAGAATCTTCAAACGCATCAGCAGAAATACAGCCACAAAATAACAATCACCATTTCAATTATGATAATTCCTTGAATGAAGTAAGTTTTTTTGACCAATATTGGCATCTTTTGGGTTTTTGCTTTTAAACCCAAACTGTCAGTGGCAGCCAGAATGCAAAGACAAGAACTCTCTTAAACTGCTGATGAAGCTTTCATTTCTAGATAAATATGTGGTAATTTGTTTTGTATCAAAAAGTTTTTAAAATTTTTTATTTCCTCTGACCTAGTAATTCCACTTTCTGCAATTCATGCTAGGGCAACAGAGAAACAATACACACACAAGGAAGTAATTTAAAAATTGGGTATTGTTATACACATCACCATTAACGTCGTGAGGGCATACTATTTTACCAAGAATCAAGTACTCTAAGAATATTTAAAAATCATAAAAGGATATGAATATTGAAAGTCAACAAAGCAACATGTACGGTGTAAGTTAACTTTTTAAAAAAAATCCAGCACTTGGAGTTGTATAGGGATGTGTGTACACAAGTTAGGAAAACATTTCAGTGATGCTCTAAAGAGCAGAACTTTAGGAGTTTTTTCTTCTTTATAATAGCCTACATTTTTCCAGAGCTCTACAATGGTTATATATTTTTTTCTTTTAATTGGAAAATAAAGCTCATTTTAAAAATGCCAGTGGTTCCCTGCCAACTTTGCCCAGATGCTATGGAGAGTCAACTCTTCAAAGAAAAGAATCAATATTATGTAATCATTTTCAAACTCCCCTTTCAAGACCTTGAAAGGGGACTTCTAAAGCTAACAGAAACTGCAAGCAGGAAATAAATTTGCAACTCAACGGATGCAGCCCCAGAGATGGGCCGAGATGCCCCCTTAGTGGCTTGGGGAACAATTTCCTTTTATTATTCCTTCGCTCCCAAGTGCTTTTCAATGCCTGAAGAAGTTAATAGGTCCTTAATAAGGACTCAGCTCCCTGAACTGATTCCTGTTCATAAGGTAATCTGGGGACCCGCATGTGGCCCTTTCACACGGGCTTTAGCAAATTTCCTGCAGTGAGGTGGCCCCAGGGCAACTCTGTTTTCCTGTGACCTAATCAATAGGGCCTAGCAGGACAATCCCTCCAATCTACAGCCCTGAAGAAGGGTGGGAGGAGAGCTCAAGCTTTATTAAGGAATGCTATTTACCTGTCACAGTGATGGCTCACCCTGCAGGGGTTAAAAAAAAAAAAAAACCCCAAACTCCAGCTGCTTCAGCAGATTCCCAGCCAGCAGCCAACACAAAATAAACATATTTACTTAAGCTTCATTCATAACTTTTGATGTGAAACTGCTGAAGCCTCAAAGGAAACAGGTAGATCTGTGAGATCCCAGGCCAGCAGTTGAGGCACAGTACGTTTTAATGGTCTGTCCATTCAGATGCCCTGCAGAGGGTCATTACTAGGATATGACAGGAGGGAAAAAAAAAAAAATCCCAGGGTGCACATCCCACAATTTACACAGAAAATCCCCAAAGCTGAAACTGTGAACTTTTAAACTCTGAGATGAATTTAAAACTGAAGTAACACAAGAGCAAGTTTACAGAAGGGCTGCTTATCATCACTGCCCTTCATCTCAGAGAGAATTATGAAAAGTACAGGTTTTAAGCTACAAAAGCCAGCAATTTCACAAGCCCATAGGAACTTTTTTTTCTTAAGTACCATACGTTTCACTTCACTTGGAAATGGCAGACCTGGTCTAATCACATCTTTTCGAAAATCACTCGGTAAAATACTGTCTTAAGACATCATATACATTCACATGAGGAAGATTTAGGCACCACAGGTCAAATCAGACTAGAGTTATGTTACCACCCCAAATATGCACCCAGAAGACAATATGAGGAGGACTAGTTTAATAAGAGATGTTTATCCTTGGATGAAAAGCTATGGCAAACCTAGACAGTATTAAAAAGCAGAGACATCACTTTACTGATAAAGGTCCATATAGTCAAAGCAATGGTTTTTTCAGTAGTCATATATGGATGTGAGATCTGGACCACAAAGAAGGACCAAAGATCTGGACCAAAGAACTGATGCCTTTAAACTGTGGTAACTGGAGAAGACTCTTGAGAGTCCCTCGGACTGCAAGAAGATCAAACCAGTCAATCCTGAAGGAAATCAATCCTGAATATTCATTGGAAGGACTGGTGATGAAGCTCCAATACTTTGGCTGCCTGATGTGAAGAACTGACTCACTGGAAAAGACCCTGATGCTGGGAAACATTGAAGACAGGAGGAAAAGGGGGGCGACAGAGGATGAGATGGTTGGATGGCATCACCAACTTGATGGACATGAGTTTGAGCAAGCTCTGGGAGATGGTGAAGGACAAGGAAGCCTGATGTACTACAGTCCATAGGGTTGCAAAGAGTTGGACATGACTGAATGACTGAACAAGTTACAAAGGTTAGCAATTTCACAAGTCCATAGGAAATTTTTTGTTAAGTACCACAGGTTTTGCTTCACTTAGAAATGGCAGACCTGGCTTAATTACATCCTTTGGAAAATCTTTCTATAAAATACTGTCTTAAGACATCACATATGTTCACATGAAGAAGATTTAGGCCCCACAGGTCAAATCGGACTAGAATTATGTTACCAATTCCAAATATGCACCAAAAAGACAATACAATGGAACTGGCTTAATAAGAGATGTTTATCCTGGAAAAAAAAAAAAAAAGGACACTTAATTGACTGAGAATTTTACAAAAGCTATCACTAGGCAGTTTTTAATTGAAAGCAAAGTTCTAATTTGAAGTGAAGCGCTAGGTCGTTTTCCAATGTCCATTAACACAAAGCAAGAGAGAGGCCAAGTCAAATGATTGCAAAATGAGTTTCCATCTACTCTGACACTAGCTTAACATCACAAGAATTGCTTCACTGTAATATTTTTATATGCCAGGATCTAGGCCATCAGCATCTTTGACAAAGAAATTTTCTGCAACACCAGCAAAATGGGTTTTTAACATCCTCACTAAATACCATCCCAGACATTCAACTTGTCACACAGAAATACTCAACTCTTCCCCACCCACCCTTCCGCACAAGGTGCACCAACCAATCACAGAGGAACAGACACGCGGCCAACACCTCACTGGGTGACTGGGCCTTGCTCTGAAGCGGCAAGTACTCTTTCAAGTAACTGAACACAAATCTCTCGGTCTGCACTGTGGTCACAGACACTGGAAGTGGGCCTAGTGCACGTGGGGATGTGATGTAAGTGCAAATATCCATCAATTCAAGACTTCCGGTGAATAAAATGCAAGGTCTCAACACTTATGTTGATTACATGCTGAAATATATGTGAGATCAAATAAAATATATTAGTGAAATTAATCTCATGTGTGTGTGTGGCGTCCATGTGCTCAGGCGCTCGGTCATGTCCAATTCTTTTGGGACCCCATGGACTGTAGCCCGCCAGGCTCCTCTCTCCAGGGGACTTCCCAGGCAAGAACACTGTAGTGGGTAGCCATTCCCTTCTCCAGGGGATCTTCTTGACCCGGGGACCTAACCCATGGTCTCTAATGTCCTCCGCATTGGCAGGCAGTTTCTTTACCACTAGCGCCAACTTATATACATGGACAGCCCTACTGAGCAATATTGCCTCAACTGGTAAACTAACTTTTCATTAAATATTTGAAAAATAAAAGCAAACACTGGCAGAATTTATATGATTGCGCAAATATAAGCTGTGAAAACAGGCTCATCTTTTTCATACAGGCACTTGCATTGGAATAAAATGCTTAAACAATAGGGTATTTCCAATAAATGGTTGTATTGTCTACTCTGGGACATGAATTTGTTTGTTGTTACACAGACTGTCTTAGTTACACAGACTGTACTGATTAGGTGTCATTAATACTATACTGAAGGTTCATCTCTAATCCCAAAATAGAGAATTTAAGAGTGCTAGTCTCTTAGATGAGGCTTCCCAGGTGGCTCAGTGGCAAAGAATTCGCCTGCAATGCAGAAGAGGTGGGTTCGATCCCTGGGTTAGGAAGATCCCCTGGAGAAGGTAACAGCAACCCATTCCAGTATTCATGCCTGGAAAATCCCATGCACAGAGGAACCTGCGGGCTACAGTTGACAGGGTCGCAAACGAATTGGACATGACTCAGCGACGAAACAACAGCAAATTCTTATATAAAATGATCTTCCGTACACTCTATTTTCAGATTCACTATTTATTAAAATATCAAAATTCAGGTTAGCATCTCTAGACCAGGTTTCTAACAAAACCTAAATTAAATTGTACAGAACCTTAATTTCCTCCTATGAAAGAATTTTATTAGAAACAAGACCATTCATTTTGATATTTAATTACGACTAGACAGAGATAAACAATGAACAAATATTTGTGCTTTACTGAAGTCACTTACTCTTTCTTCTCTAAGGAGGATTATTTTTCCTTGTTTTTCTAATCTCTTTGCAGAAAATAACCAGGATTTAATTATATCTTCTTAAGAAAATAAAAAGATAGCCACAAATTTCCTTTTCCATGGATAAGTCAATGTGATCAAAGCCATTAATCTCCCAAATTTCCAGACAGAAACATCACAATGCTTAGTCAGTCAGTACATTTATGAGTTTGTTGTCATTCGGTACATTAAAAGTTGGTGTCAAGTCCTGAGATTTAAAATGTCATGGGGGGGGGATTTTCCAATTTATTCCGTTGCATTTGTTCCATAACTCCAGTAAAAGTTAACTTTAATATAATACTAAGTGGCATTAAAATACATCTTTACATTATTTTTAATACATTTCCACTTAAGCTGTGCAGAGGTATAAGGAAGATGCATGAAGCCAAGAGACAGCAAAGCAACCCCTCTATATTCCCTCCCTCCTTCAATATTCCCCAGATCATCCCTCTATTTCCCATTTCAAGTCTTCCTCTAAGAAAAAGTAATAAATGGGCAAAATAATTCGTGACATCCTAATCAACAAGACAAGTGGCATACAAAACAACATCCAGCAGCCAAAAGCTATTGTGAAGACGCCTGGCTGCCTCTACCNAATACTAAGTGGCATTAAAATACATCTTTACATTATTTTTAATACATTTCCACTTAAGCTGTGCAGAGGTATAAGGAAGATGCATGAAGCCAAGAGACAGCAAAGCAACCCCTCTATATTCCCTCCCTCCTTCAATATTCCCCAGATCATCCCTCTATTTCCCATTTCAAGTCTTCCTCTAAGAAAAAGTAATAAATGGGCAAAATAATTCGTGACATCCTAATCAACAAGACAAGTGGCATACAAAACAACATCCAGCAGCCAAAAGCTATTGTGAAGACGCCTGGCTGCCTCTACCAAACACTCAGTATCTCTACCTTTGGCATTAAAATGCTGTTCAAACACTGGGATCCTCAAAGTCCCCTGGCGGCAAGCAACTTCAGAAATCTTTGTGATAACAACTGGGAATAAAGACTATGGGTTTGATGTTTTTAGACTCTTGCCATCTTTGCTCAAGCTCTAGCTTTCATGAAAATGTTCTTTTAAACAGCTTGAAGCATTTTAAACCGATGAAATATTTTAACAGCATTAAAAACCTTATGTATACATGAATATGTAAGGGAGAACATTTTCAAGGCACTATAGATAGATATTTTCACAATTTTCAAATGCCTTTAAACTCTTATTACATTGAATATGCAAAAGGAGTTTCCTTAAAGAGAAAAACGTCAGGTACAGTGACTGTAATGGACTGAAAAATGAACAATACTTTGCAACTCCCCCCATCGAAAGGTGGAGTCTATTTTCCTATCCACTGAGTCACCTTGCTCAGTCAACAGAATGTGGAAGTAGCAACAGGTGGGTTCTGAGCACAGGCCTCAAGAAGTCTTGCTGCTTCCGTTCTCAAGCTCTTAGAATCCTGAGACTCTTATGAGAACAAATTCAAGCTAGTCTGCTGGGTGATGACAGACATAGGGCCTATAGCCCTGGCCCCCAACCACCATTTAGCCAAGTCCCAGAAGCTGAGCCATCATGCTGACAGCAAATGACCCAACTCATGAGAGCTCAGCTGAAATTAGCAAAGGAAACACCCAGATGAATCCAGCCGCAACTGCCAACCTACCGAAATGTAACCTAAATAAACTGTGGTGGTCTGAAGCCACGAGGTTTAAGGTGGTTTACTTCCCAATAAAAGGTACACAGTTCTCCGTGACTGCCCTCACAGTATTTCAAATCAGCCCAATGATGATGAAAGTTTCAATTCAGCTTTGAATCTGTCTGGATTTACTCCACTAAATCTTCTAATCTCCCTCATTAAACTTAACCCAGACATCATCTCTCCTTTTCCTGTAACTCTCAACCGTTCTCAAGCACCAAATGTGCCTCCTCTGAACAGATCTCTACCCAAAACAGAGAAGAACTTCCATAAAGGTTCTCTGCTCTTCCTTGAATCATCCTAAGGAGTTACTTAT